>JAENPR010001360.1:0-162070 GCA_018135685.1 Themeda triandra
CATTGAGTTACCACCCTTGAGTGTGTGGGTTTGCTCGGTGCCTTGAGGGGCTCACTTGAGAGTGGTGTCTTGCGGTGCCTTGCGGGGCGTGCCTTGAGGGGCAAGTGACTTGAGGGTCACACCGAAGAACCATCTAGGTGAAAAGACCGGAGGAACCACCGAAGGTGTTGGTCGACACAACAGACGTAGCTTGGGGGCAACCAAGTGAACCTGGTGAAAAATCGAGTCATCTTGTGTCCACACTTCGCGGTGGTTTGCAATCTCTTTCACAAGCTTTGTATTTACTTTTCTTACATTCTTGTATAGCTTGTGTAGTTGCTCTTGTGGTTAGTTAGCTTGAGTAGCTTGTTAATCACCTTCTTGCTTGTGTAGCTAGAAGTAGAGTAAGTTGCCTTGCTTAGCTTGTGTAGTTAAGTAAGTTTGAGCTCTTGGGTTTGGCTTGTGTAGCTTTGTCCATGAGCATCTAGTGAGCTTAGGTTGGCTTTGTGCTTTTGCTCATTAGAATTGTGTAGGTGCACACCGGTTGCTAAAGTACTAGTTGCTTAGGTTTGTGTGACCTTGCAAGCTAGACTTGTTTAGTGTGCACTAGCTAGATTGGCACCTTGTCTTCTTGTTTAGGATCTTTTACAAGGTGCATCTAGAGACATAGATAGAGGGGTGAAAGTCTTGGTTAGGCCGATAGATTTAATTCCGCACTTATATCGGTTAGCCAGAGCGATTAGTTTTAAAAAGGACTATTCACTCTCTAGTCCGCCATCTCGACCTCACAAGTGGTATCGGAGCCGGGTCTCTCATTTAGTGGTCTTCACCGACCCGAGAGGATGGCGACTAGTGGGATAGATGTTGAGTGCTCTTGTGACACACACATTTTTGATGGCACGGACTTTGCCCTGGAAACACCATATGCTTGATCATTTTCGTGCATCGGGACCTAAGGTTTGGTGGGTTGTCACAAAGGGTCTCACTCACGTGATGGACGATGAGAACCTTACCGAAGCTCAACAAGCTCTTTATGATCTTAATGATAAAGCTCTTTGCTTTCTAATGCTTGCTTTGAGTTTTGATGTGTTTAAGAAGGTGAATCATCGAGGAACCGCACGTATGGCGTGGGATTCCATCAAGCACATCTTTGGCGATGCCTCCACATGGGATGATGGCAAGTATGAGGTGGAGGAAGCCACGATGGTGCTACATGAGTGTGTTGAGCATGATCACAACAAGATTGCTGTGAAAGATTGCTCCACCTCATGGTCAAGTGAGGAAGATGATCGATCTACCTCAAGCTCACTTGACAAGATGGAGGATGATGCCTCAAGTGATGCAAGTAATGATTCTACCCCAAGCACACTTGACGATGATGATGGTTCATGCTCAATTGATGATGCTACTACAAGCTCTCCAACATCATCATATTGCTTCATGTCACAAGGTGGCACTAAGGTATCAAGTTGCAATGTGATTGATCATGCCTCTTATGATGAGCTTGTTAGTAGACTTGCTAGCATGACCATGTCTTTAGAAAATGAGAAAGCAAAAACAATGAATCTTGAAAGTGAAAACTCTTTTCTAAAGACAACATGTGAACAACAAAAGCATCTACTTTATGTTACTACTTGTTCACATGATGTGCTAAAATTGACTCATGAGCAACTTTGTGTTACTCATGAAAACTTGTTGAAAGATCATGCTTTTCTCACTAAGAAGTTTTCCTTTGAAGAAATTAAAACTAGTGAGAGCTCATCACTTGGGTTGAATGATCAATCATATATGACTAACCTTTGTGATGTAGGGAAGAAGCATGTATCCACCTCTCATAATGATTTACTTGATATGCCATGTTCTTCACAATTAGATGCTTGTTCTACTTCTATGTCTTGTGAGACTAATCTTTTGAAGGAGAACAATAGACTCAAAAGCAAAGTGAAGAATTTGAACAACAAGCTAGAGAGGTGCTACAACTCTCAAGTCACCTTTCGAATATATGTTGAAGAACAAGAGAAGATATGGTGACAAAAGTGGCCTTGGTTTCAACAAGGACAATGTTGGGTTGGAGTGAAGTGCCAAAGATCACACATTCTCAACTCTTGAAGAGCTACAAGAGTTTTGGCAACATGAATGGCATCCGTTACAACAACACCAACATCAAGGGAAAGAAATGGGGCAAGAGAAAGTATGAGAAAGAAATGAAGAGGCTAGAAGAAGAAAGGCTCTCTCATCTCATGTGCTTTCAATGCAATAAAATGGGACATCTAGCAAGAACTTGCCCAAACAAAGAGAAGTCTCAACCAAAGCCACAAGATGAGCAAGAAAAGAAACCCCAAGATCAAGTCAAGATCAATCATGAAGATATAGTTGAAGATGATGAAGAAAAAGAAAACAAGAAGGGTGGAAGAGCAAGGCACCCAACTCCTATTGAAAATGCCAAGATGATGATGAGCAAGAATCAAGAGAAGAAAGATTTGGCTCACTTCAAGTGCTTCAAGTGTGAAGAGATGGGACACTATGCCTCAGGGTGTCCTACCAAGCTTGAGAAGAAGGCTCAAGCAACTCAAAAGAGGCAAGGCAATGAAGAGCATCACATGAGCAATGAAGAAAAGGCTCAATTAAAGAGAAGATGCTATTCATGCCGGGAAAGGGGACACATGGCTCATTCATGTCCCCTAGGTAACAATTCTAAGCCTATTTCAATTGATGCAAATAATATGCTTAGAAAGGATGGTAATGGTACCTCTACGGTCTCTATTATAAAACATCCCGCTATCCATACTAAGGCTTTGCCTAGGTATGTGGCTCCTAACTTGGAGAGGACCCAAACATGTTTGGGTACCATCAAAAAGTGGATGATTGTGTAGGTACCATGGCATTGGAGACTTGATTCAATTGAGTTCATTTCATTCATCATTTGATTGAATCAAGTATTGAAGCTTAGTGCTATTCCTCTCCCAATGCCAAGTCATGACAAGTGAAGTCCAATGTGCTACAACATACAAGTGCAATAATCAAGTTGTGGTAATCTACTGGCATTCGAAGGCTTGCAAATTATTTGAGTTGAAGCTTGCTAATGGATTATCATGAGTTATCAAAGGTATATTCCTAGTTGATCTATTCATTTGGGTGCATATGAGTTGATTGAATTGGATAGATGCATATGTTGCTTGCTATGAGATGATTGAGTGGATTAATTGCTTAGTAGTCAAATTTGAATTAGTTTGGTTGGATATGATCACAAGATGACTCTTAATAAGTGGTTTAAATGGATATATGTCTTGTGTTGGTATTCAAACAAATTGATATCAAGTTTGACTCAATTTGAAGAGGCATAGCTCAATTGCTTAAAATCTGTCCAAATATTTAGAATCTGAGCTAGCTGAAAAGACGGCCATGATTGAGTGATCAAATTTATTTGGATTAGCTTGAAATTTGGTATAGATGCTCTTCACTTATGGTACAATATGCTGTACAAACTTCATGAAGATTGGATAAGAATTGCTTCGGTTTTGGAGTATATCTTGTCAGCATTAGTGCATCAGTTTTCAGCATGCAACAGTAAGTGAAGATGTGAAATCTGGTAGCAATCTAGAAGGCCAATGAAGCTCAAATTTTTATAGCTGCTGGTATACTCAATGTTACACATCTCCACCAAATTTAATGGCATTTGGAGCTGTACATTGTGAGATATGAATTATTCTTTGAAGAGTACAGAATCTGCCAGAAAAGTGACTATCATTGGTTATATCAAGAGTCACTCAAATTGAAAGGTCCTCAAGTTGGTTTCATGTTTACAAGTGGTTGAGGAACCTAAGTTTGGTATTGAATTGGTCTAGAAGCATGAAGAATAATGAGTACAAGGTCATTTGATTGTGAAGTGTATTTGTTACACAAGTTGGGTACTCAAATCGAAGATCAAGATCAAACTCAAGATGAAGATGAAGTTTAAGTTCTAGTGACAAATTGAAGATCATTTGGTAGAAAGAAAAGAACTTAAACAAGAAAGAAAAGGACTTAAGGAAGATTCCAAGTGATTCATCATATCAAGTCCAAAGGATCAATCAAAGAAAGGCAATTCAAGTGAGTGTCAAGGATAGTTCTTGGTGATCCAAGAGATATTGGAGATGCTCGGTTGAAGCAATCAAAAGGGTTGATAAAGTAAGCAAGCAACACCCAAGATAGAGAGCAATACATGACAAGTCAAGAAATAATACAAGTGGTGCACAAGTGGTACCCATTCAAGTGGTATTCTCTCATGCAAGCAAGAATCACAAGAAGAAGCGGGCCAACCACAACAAGAAAGTGCACTTGATCTCAAGTGGGTTTTCATCTCATATGGGTGAAGCATGGTATTCAATCATGGTATCTATTGGCTTCATCAAGCTTATAAATGGACTTCACATTGCTATTGGAGTAATGAAATTGGAATCTATGTGACTATCCTCTACTCCAACATAGCAAAGGTATCATTGTATTGTGCATGATCATTTCATCCCTTACTAGTATGCGGTTAGTGCATATAGTACATGCTTATTAGGATCATGCATAACAATGAAATGTTTTAAATTCATAGTCTACCACTATTGCTTGATTGTTTGATTTATCTAGTGGTATGAGTATGAGTTTGTTCATGAGCTAGTGAACCCAAGTACTTGATCTAGTTTGAATTGCATATAAGTTTCAAGTACAACATTGACAAGATAACCCTTCTAGTGAGGTGTGAAGAAGCTTGTCATTGGTTCAAACCGGACTTGGATGTTTATAAGTGATTCATATTGGCTCAAGTCAAAGAAATAGAAGCTCATGAAGACTATCAAGTTCAAGAATTGGTTATTCATGATAAATCCAACAAGTGGTTACCATAATGCTAGTTCTTGCAAGAAATGTCTAGCTTATCACTACCTTCACAAGTGGTGTTCCTACAAGTGGTATGGTACACATGGTTTTCATTCAAGTGATATCTAGTACATCAAGATGATGGTTCCACAAGTGATCCTCAACTTTAAAGTGATCAATTCAAATCAAGAGAAGCTACCCTCACCAACAAGAAAGTGTTTACAGATTGGTTTGACTCATGCTTTGTCATAGGGGAGGAGCCCCACTTCATCGGTATTAGAGACAAAGAAACTTCAAGTGACCTACATGTAGTATCTTTGGTGCTATGACAAAGGGGAGTGCCCAATGCATAGTTACAAGTGGATTCCTTGCAACTACATGTGGATTTTACAAGTGGTGTCATTCCAACATATGGTGTTGTCCATCAAAAATGAAGATTCAAGACTCAACCATCAACCCCTAGTTCCAACCCTTTGCATCAAGAGGATTATTTTATAAGTGGTATCTTACATGTGGTAGTATTGATACAAACCTTTTATGGTTATTGATGACAAAGGGGGAGAAATATAGAACAAAGATATGAGTGGAACGAAGATCTATGCAAGAAGCATACAAAGAGGAGTAGAAGATGGACATGGACCGAGAGGGAGCAACATTTGGAACAAAGATATGAGTGGAACGAAGATCTATGCAAGAAGCATACAAAGGGGAGTAGAAAATGGACATGGACCAAGAGGGAGCAACATTGAAAATGGAGGAGGATCAAAAATTCTTGGACAAGAGGAACACACAAGTAGGGGGAGCAAGCTCATGAACTTGATTGATTGCATTTGAGATGTGCATATTCATGTGCTTGCTTGCATTTGCATAAGTTCTTATATTTCAATATGCAATGCGTGTGTGGTGAATGCTAGTTATAGAACTTGATTGATGATTTGAAAAACTAGCATGTATAGGATGGTTTAGCTAGTCACATGTGCTTTACAAGTGGTACTAGAACCTTGCTTATAATGTTGATCTCATGAGCTATCTAGTGTTTTGTTTCATGTGATTTCTAGCTAACCATGATGCTAAGGATGAACTTCAATGGTGCAACTCCGATTTGTATCACGCTTCAAAGGTTTATCTTATACACCTTAGCATCACTTAGTAGTGCTAACTCTCCCAAAATTTCCATATTTATGCATGTGTGCAAGCTTGAAACCAAACCATTTGGGCACACATATAGGGGGAGCTATCACTACCAAGTTGACTTTGTGGTACTTATCCAAATCATAACATTGAGCTTAAATGTTGGATAAGTGACATAAAGTCCAAATATTCTTAAATTCCATATCTTTGTAGAGTTGTCATCAATTACCAAAAAGGGGAGATTGAAAGGCCCTTGTTTGGTTTTGATAATTGAGTGACAACTTTAGGTCGACTAACATGTGTGATGGTTGAGATACACGGGAGTTAGTTCACGGGTACATGTGTGTGAGCAACATATGCCATGGTGGAGATGGCTTGGAGATGTTGTGAGGCTCAACACATGAGTTGATGAAGGAGCTCATTGCAAATGAGACATGACATGGAGTCATGTGACCAAGAGGTGAAGATCAAGATGAGGCTTGGCTTGATGGACCGGTTGCAAGTGTGAAGGGCAAGTTGAGGCTGCGAAGCGAAGGACCATGCGATGGTGAAGCTTGGGCAAGACTTGGCACCGATGGACCGATGCAACGGTGAAGAGCAAGTGAGGTCAAGATCGATGGACCAAGAGTGTCACATGATGATATGAAGTGGATCATATCATTTGATGATCGTGTCGGTGCATGTTGTTGCATTGGCACAATGGAGGAAGACGGTGGAGATGGAAATGCGCAAGGCAAAGGTATAACCTAGGGCATTTCATTTCACCGGTCTAAGGTTGAGTAGAGAAGTACTTGACGGATTTAGGATAGATGGCCGTACTATCAAGAGGGGTAATCTTGTTTGCATATCGGTCATCTAGTGCCACTTGAGCGATCTAACATTGCGATGTGCTAGGATCGAGTGGCGTGGTGAGTTGAAGAGAAAATCCTTTGAAAATGATTGTGAAAATGCTAACACACAAGCACAAGAGGTTGTACACTTGGTGGTGTTGGCACATTTGCAAAGGTGGCGTTGTTCGCGCTGTGGTTTGAAGGGTTGAGTTCGGCACTTTCGGGAAAATTGGAGGCATATTTTCCATTGCGCCGGATGCAAATTGTTGTTGGAAACATGCTATCTATGGTGATCAAGTTGGTATACTTGTTGGATAGCATGGTGGAGAAGATCGCTGACGGGCTGTGAATCATGGATTCACAAGGCGCCGGACGCAGCGCGGACGCTGGCCAAGCGGGCCGGACGCGTCCGGCGTACAGGCCGGAGTCAGCATGGGCATCGGGCGGGGCGCAGTGACGCGGATGCGGCAGGTGGCGCGTCCGGCGGTCCCCGACGCCCGACAGAAACTTTCGGTCGGGCTCGGTCTCGCGCGGTTGGGTCGCCGGACGCACGGTGGACGCGGGCGCCGGACTCGGGCGGTGCAATCGTTGAGCGTCCGGCGCGTGTTGCGCAGGATTTCTTCGCGATCGGCCGCTAGCCGTTGGGGCTTTAACGGTCGGCTTTGAACGGTCCGGACACGTGGAGCGCGGAGGAGCGCCGGACGCGTCCGGCGGCTTGCTCCGGACGCGTCCGGCGAGAAACCGCGGAGTTGCCCGAGGTGGCAACGGCTAGTTTGGCCCTTGGGGCTATAAATATGAGTCTTGGCCGGCTGTGGCCGGTGGCTGAGCACGCCCTGGCTATGTTGCCTTGTGTGGTGGTGCTTGGAAGCCCTCTAACTCACATATGCTTGGTAGTGACCATCCGATAGTGTGAGAAGAGCGATTCTAGTGCGAGTGCTTTGTGAGATTGCATTTGTGGCACTAGGTGGTTGTGTTGCAAGCCGGAGAGCTTGTTACTCTTGGAGGTTGCCACCTCCTAGACGGCTTGGTGGCAAGAGGCTCCGTGGTAGCACGCGTGGAGATACGGTGCTCCGGAGAAGAGATTGTGAGAGGTCGTGTTAACACCAGAATTTGGTCAGGAATATGACAGGTGGACCCGCAGACGGCAGAGAGAGGAATTCGGCAAGTGCATATGCGGTCGGCTAATTTCCATGTGTTCGGCAAATGGCCAAGCGGTCGGCAAATCGCTTTATTTGAAGGCGGAGAAAGGAAAAAGGAAGCGATCGAAAAGGGAAAGAGTCGTGATGATCAAGGACTCCGATTATGGATAGAGTTAGCGTGTCTTTGTCTTTCCAATTTTGGTTAGATAGTTCGTAAGTGATTAGGACTCATGTTTTGTCCAGGGTATAAATATAAACCCTCGACCATTGTAATAGGGGTTCACAACCAAATCAATACAACCGGCTACGCGCCACCCTTCGAGTCCTTTAGTCGTGTCGTCGAGTTCTTCGAGAGGGCCAATCGATCCGTCGACCTCCGTAAGTCCCGGCAACCTTGCTATCATGTTTAGTATCGTGCGGCGGATTTAGATGTGATGCAAGTAGTCTCATCCGTTTTGCTTAGTATCGTGCGGCGGATTTAAGCTTAATGATGGGAAGTTTTTGCTTGTGCCTTGTATCGTGTGGCGGATTAAGACATGAGTAAAGATAGTTATCGGCTCTTTTAGATTTGGCATGATCTAATAGATTCATTAAGTTATCACGTGTTGCTTGCTTTGTTTAATGTTTAATTATTTGCAACACTTTTTTTGCCCAATCTAGATTGATACTCTTTCGGCTTGTTGATCTTTTTCTTTCATGCTTACCAATATCGAATAGATCAAGCTCATATAGCCGAATTAGATCGATCTAGATTGTCACGTGTTGTGGGTTCATTCACGTTATGTGTAGATAAGCCTTGACGGGACCGGGTACCGTGCGGCGTGATGCAGGTCTTTGGGTTACTCTAGAACTAGTCATCCGTGGACTAGAGATCGGTTTAATCGATAGGCTCCTCTATATGTTACTTGTTTGTTCCTTCTTCATGGACCCCGATTCGGCAATCTTGCCGATACGGTTATGCTTATACATGTAGCAAGTATCTATAGATCTGTTAGATAATTATGTGCTTTTAGCTCTTTATTGCTAGATTGTATCATGCGGTGGATTGATCTAGTAGCAAGGAGTGGTGTAAATTCATAGTGAGTGGTATCATGCGGTGGATTAGCTTGCTTGAGTTTATGCTCGACGGGTTTATGAAGGCTAGACGTGCGGCGGACTAGTTGGAGTAGCCTATGCATGTGTTGTTTAGTCGATTTATATTTATAAGTTACTTATTCTTAATTTTTAGTGCTTGATGATGCTTTAAACATGAGATGTAGTTTGATATGCTTTAATGATTTAATCTTGTTCAAACATGTCTTCATTTACGTATTCGGCTAGTTTGTTTGTTTACATCGTTATGTTACTTTAGCCGAATGAAGCGCATCCTGTTGGCGAGATAGCTTCCATAGCTATGTGTCGTCGTAAGTGGCTTCGGGGCCGTAAAGATGGAACTGTCTGGTCTCACCCAAAGACGTTCCAGTTATGATCTTACTTGTTTTATCCCTTGTCGATTTTCAGGTCAAATCGGCCGCACGCCACGGATTCGACGCCGGGCACCCGATTGAAGCTAGGCTTTCCGGCTTGCTTTGTGTGTGAGACGCGGGGTGGTCACATTTTGCGTCAACACACTTTTTGGCACGCCCAAAGTGGGACAACTTCTCAATATAAGATGGGATCGGAAATTGACAAATGTCACGTTCCGAACGTGACCATGGACGAGCCGCCGCCGCGAGCAACGCCGGATGGTGGAGCAAGCAATGGAACAATTTCAGCGAAATGTCGATGTCCTTTTCCAAGAACAAGAGTGGCAGAGTGATGATCAAGCAAGCACCGCCACGAGTTCTTCTCGGCCGGGTCCCGATGTTACCGACGAGGAGGAGATGCGAGAGGGTAGTTGGAGCCATCTACAAAGTGTAGGAGACACTATGTTGAATCACAACACGGCTTTTTCTGGGCACCTTCCGCAAAATCATGGCTGAAACTTTTGGTCGGCTATAGTTGACAAACGATTTGAAGCAAGATTTGGAGAGCTTTTTGGGCAGTGTACTTCAACACTCAAGCAATCTTCGGGAAGTCAACTGGAGGAGAAGAGATAATCGGTACAAGCAAAGATGGAGCTATTCATGATGGAAAAGAGAAGCCTCCCGTGACCGAGCAGCAAACTCATGGTCGGGTAGCTTTTGGTGCGACAACAGATATACCCGCATCTCGCTTATAAGATTTCTCCGAGTAGCAAACAGATTGCGAGAAGAGTGTCTATGGAGATGGGTATAGTGAATTCACTGATTACGGTGCTCTGGATGCTTTGCCGAATCCAGGATATAGGAGTGCATCGGGAGTGCCTTCTAGGAGACAGGGAGCAAAAGATGCAAATGATGAGCTCCTAAGCAGAATGGCGATATGATGCGAGAATCAATTCGGCCGAAACCAAAGCATCGACATATGCATACAAATCTCCTTTCCCGAGAATGGTACAATAGGGTAGCTCTTCCACCAAGAGTTAAACCACCAACGGATTTGACCAAATTCTCGGTCGGGATGATACCGAGCATACCATTGAGCATGTCGGTAGATATCGATGCAACTTGGAGAAGCCGCCGATGAAGCTTGGAGGATCAGATATTTTCCTATGTCTCGACGTGGCCGGCTTTCACATGGTTTGCATCGCAGCCGGCCAATTCCATTGGTACATGGGCAGAATTGGAGCAAAAGTTCCATTCATACTTTTATACGGGAACCAATGAGAAGAAGATGGTTGATCTCGTGGTCTATGAGGATGAAAACTGCGAGACACCAATGGAGTATCTCCAGATTCAGAGAAGCAAAGAACATGTGCTATTCTCTCGACTATTCCGATGATCGGCTTGCACAATTGGTCATTGCGGGCAT
This sequence comes from Themeda triandra, assembly GCA_018135685.1. Classification (NCBI taxonomy): domain Eukaryota; kingdom Viridiplantae; phylum Streptophyta; class Magnoliopsida; order Poales; family Poaceae; genus Themeda; species Themeda triandra. The sequence continues at coordinate 10,796 of JAENPR010001360.1, forward strand.
GCATGCCGCCACATATTAGAGACAAGCTATTCGGCATGGAGTTTGAAGATCTTGGACGGCTTGCACAAAAGCCGACAAGCAATGAGCAATCAAGCCCAAGGGTTCGGAAGAGATGCTCGTTTTCGAAGAACAAGTGCAATTTGTTGATATGTATCGGGATTTCGGAGGAAGCATCGAATATGAAGATGAAGATGAAGTAGCTGCTGCAGAGTTGACCTGGACAAAAGAGCCTACTTTGGTCAGTCATCGATGGGTGAAGCAAACGAAGGGATCTTATGATTTTGATGATGTCAAGAGATAAGCTCTTTTTGTATACGGTCCAAGAAGGACGCGTTAAGCCGCGAGAAGGACATCCTATCGCTTGAAGGAGTAAAGGATAAGAAGTACTTGTGGATTTCATGATACAAACTCTCATCATATCAATGATTGCCGAGTGTTCGAGTAAAAATTCGAGAAGGCTATTCAAGATGGACACTTAAGATTTGATGGCAAGATGAAAGTAGACAAGAACCCGTTCCTCGAACATGGTCTCTTTCTCCATAGGCATGGTTGATGCCGTGAGTCCAAGGAAAAGGGAAAGATGAAGGTTCGACATCCGAAAGAGCCAAAGAGATTGGTTCGTTGACCCTAATCGGCAAGTTACCAAGGAGGAAGTGCAACAAGCGCAGTTCAAGAATAGCCGAACGAGAGAAGGGTCAAACTTCGGATGCGGCTAAGGGAAATTGCCGAATACACGCGATCCGAAGCGCGGGGTTACGCACGACACTTATTGAATAAGTGGCAATGGGAAAAGAAGATGGAGTATGATGAGGAACAAGCAAGTACATTGAGGAGGAGCGCAGTTCATGGCGGAACGTCGGAGATATGAAGCGAAGTGCGCCAAAGGGAACAAGAAGAATACGGGGAGAGAGCAAGAGCAATCTCATTGGAATTGTTCCTTCTTCGGAATCGTTGGAATGAAGGCTTGAAATTGTCGCGAAACAATTGCCCCGAATGCGGTGATCAATATTCGAGTACGAGCAATCTCGAGTCAACCGTCCCGTTCATGATAGACTTGGGATGAAAGTTCCGGAGAACGATCGGCGCCTAAAAATAAACAGTTTTGATGGATATCGAGGAAAAGATTTGCGAGACCAAACATGGGCTCACGTAGTGTCCATACTACGGAAGAGAGCTCCTACGAGATGGCAAAAAGGTCAATGGTGCCCTCCCGGTCTCGCGGAAAAGCCGGAAGAGAAGAGTTCGGCGTTTGAGAAATCAAGAGATGAAGCAGAAATAGCCGAAAAGAAGCCGGTATGGCGTCCTAAGAAAAAGGATGGTAGACGGGGCCCATCGGCTAATACTAACATGGTGTTCTTCATTCCATTAGAGTTTAAAGCTCCTGAAGACCAAGAAGTGCAAGATGTGGTATATTGATTTTGATGAGACTGAATGCCGAGACCGATGGCTCAACTTGTGTTGACTCGGCAAGCAATCTTTGATAAGCCGGTTAAAAATCGTCATCGAAACCATTGTACTTGAAGGGATATGTCAATGGCAAGCCTTTAACTAAGATGCTTGTTGATGGAGGGGCTGCTATCAATATTATGCCCTATGCTACTTTCAGAAACTTGGTATGACAAATGAAGATTTGCTGCAGATCGACATGATCCTTAGAGATTTTCCGGCAATGCTTCCGATACTCGTGGAGCAAGACATGTGGAGCCGATGATTGGATCCAAGACCTTGATCACTACCTTCTTTGTCATTGATGGCAAGGGGGCATATAGCATGCTTCGGGAAGGGATTGGATCCATGCTAATTGCCGTATACCCTCAACTATGCATCAAATCCTTATTCGTGGGTAGGAGATGATGTAGAAGTTGTTCAGCCGATGATTCGGTGAGTGTTGCCACTTCGAGCCCGCTTATTGGGAGTATGATGGACTAGATTGCCTTTCGGGTAAGGTATGGAAAGAAGGTCCCGTCAATGTGTTCGACAGGATCAACGGCCCGATCCAAGCGGTCGGCTCGACAAGTAACTTTTAATGGGCAATCCAATCGATGGCAACAAAGGCAACCGGGTCGTGGTTTCATGTCGGCCGACAAATTAGAAGAAATCAATGTTGGTGATAGCACAAAGTCAAGGCCGATGTATATCGGTGCAAATTTAGACCGAGAATATAAATTGAAGTTAATAGAGTTGCTTGAATGAGTTCAAAGATTGTTTTGCTTGGGATTACACAGAGATGCCCGGGTTGGATCGATCAATTGTTGAGCATAAGCTGCCTATAAAACCTGGATTTTGTCCTTTCAAACAACCTCCACGGAAAATCTATAAAGAGGAGGTATTGGCCGATGTAAAGAAAGAGATTGAGAGATTAATTGAAGCAAACTTTATTCGGCCATGCGGGTATGCGAATGGATTTCAAATATAGTACTGTCTACAAGAAGAATGGAAAGATGAGGGTATGCATAGATTTCAGAGATCTCAACAAAGCTACTCCAATGGATGGATACCCAATGCCGGTTGCCGATTTATTAGTGGATGCAGCGGCGAGTTATGAAGTTATCGGTTTATGGATGGCAATGTTGGCTACAATCGATTTTCATGGCGAGTTGAAGATATTGCAAAGACTGCATTCGATGTCCTGGTCACATTGGATTGTTTGAGTGGATAGTGATGACATTTGGATTGAAGAATGCTTGGTGCAACTTATCGAGAGCCATGAACTATATCTTTCATGAGTTAATCGGCAAGATTGTAGAAATTTATATTGATGATGTAGTAGTCAAATCCAGAGACCATGAAGGACATTTAGCCGATTTAAGAAAGACTTTGGAGTGCACAAGGAGACATGGCTTAAAGATGAATCCAAACAAGTGTGCTTTTGGAGTCTTTGGTGAGTTTTTAGGGTTCTTGATCCACAAAGGAGGGATAGAAGTTGGAAAAAAGAGCATGGAAGCAATAGACAAAGTTGTGCCCCCAACTAACCTTACAGAATTGCAATCATTGCTTTGGGTAAGGTCAATTTCGTGAGAAGATTCATATCCAATTTATCGAAAGAGTGTTGCCTTTCTCTCCATTGTTGAAGCTCAAGAAAGATCGAAATTTATGCAGGGGGTGACATACAAAGCAAAAGGCTTTTGATGAAATCAAGCAATATATGAAGGCACCGCCGATGTTGGTACCTCCACAACTTGAGAAGCCTTTCAAGTTTGTATGTGGCGGCCGATAGCCTAACAATAGGATCGGCCCTTATGCAAGAGTTTGATGGAAAAGAGAGTAATAGCTTACCTTAGCCGAAACTGTTAGATCCTGAAACAAGGTATTCGGCTATAGAAAAGCTCTGTTTGTGTGTTTATTATTCATGCACCAAATTTCGGCACTATTTATTAAATGCCGAATGTGTGGTTATATCTAGTTTTGATGTAATTAAACACATGTTGTCAATGCCGATTTTAAGTGGGAGAATCGGCAAATGGGTATTAGCACCGTCGAGTTTAATTTAAAATATGAGTCGGCAAAAGCGGTGAAAGGACGAGGCAATTGCCGATTTTATTACTCAACATCGTGATTTATACGTTGATATGATTAACATTGCCCCATGGGCATTATTTTTTGATGGATCATCATGTGACAAAGGTGGTGGTGCTGGTATTCTTTTGATATCCCCACGTGGAAAGATATTTGAGTTTGCTTTTTCAATTGAATATCCTGTCACTAACAACCAAGCGAGTATGAGGCTTTGCTTAGAGGGCTTCGGCCGTTGGTAGAAGCGAAGGCTGTTCTTTGTTGAGGTATTTGGTGATTCGAATTGGTAATCAATCGGTTGACAGGACAATATGAATGCAAAAATGATGTCTTGCAAAGGGTACCATGAACAATGTAGGGAACTTCGAAAAGTTTTTCGTAGTTACTTTGCATCATATACCCGAGAGCACAATGGAGAAGCAAATAAATTAGCTCAAGCCGCTTACGGATATCGGGAAAATCATGAAGTCTATACGCGAGAAGAAGATGTTTTCAATTCGATCGAGATAAGTAATGACGGGAGAAGTGACATTATCAACTATCGAAAGATCCATCTCAAAGAGTTTCCCGGAGGCTCGGGTATAAGGCATTTAAATTTGTGCTTCTTGATGATCGGTTGTACCACAAGTCTATAGATGGAGTGTTGCTCAAATGCTTGAGCCAAGAAGAAGCTAAGAAGATTATGTTTGAAGTCCATGAAGGAGCTTGTGGTGCACATCGGTCGGCTTACCGAATGAAATGGATAATAAGGAGGACGGGGTACTTTTGGCCGACTATGTTGGAGGATTGCTTTGAATATTACAAAGGGTGTCGAGATTGTCGATATTTGGTAATGTTCAGAGAGCACCTGCATCGCTCTCGAATCCGATAATTAAACCTTGGCCGTTAAGAGGATGGGGTATAGATTTAATTGGACGAGATCAATCCTCCATCTAGCAAAGGACACAAGTTTGTGTTGCTAGCAACTTGATTATTTCACCAAGTGGGTTGAAGCTATCCCTTTGAAAAAGGTCACATCGAGAAAATATGATCGGTTTTGTCAAGGAACATATAATTCATAGGTTTGGGATTCCACGAGACCATTACAACTGATCGGGGGACTCGGTTCACTTCTTGAGTTTTGTGATTTTGCCGAAAACATGGGGATAAGGTTGTATAATTCTTCTCCTTATTATGCACAAGCCAATGGCCAAGCGAGGCGTCAAATAAGATCATGATCAAGATTATTCGAGAAGAAAATCGATGAGAAGCCAAGGAGATGGCACTTGGTCCTTAATGAAGCATTGTGGGCTTACCGAATGGCTTGCCATGGGTCCACACAAGCATCTCCATATGAGTTGGTTTATGGACATAATCTTTGTGATGCCTTGGGAGTTGCAATCGGGATCAAGGAGAGTTGAGTTACAAAAGGACTGACAGAGAAAAAGATTATAAGGATCGATGATGGATGAGTTAGAAGATTTGCATTTGATTCGTCTTAAGGCCTTGGAGAATATTGAGAAGAATAAAATACGTGTTGCTAAGTACTACAACAAGAGAGTTAAAATTAAGCAATTTGCAGAAGGAGAATTGGTTTGGAAAACAATATTGCCAATTGGTACCAAAGACAGAATATTCGGCAAGTGGTCTCCGAATTGGGAAGGACCTTTTCGGGTTGTCAGTTGTGCACCTGGCAATGCGTATATATTAAAAACGCTGTTTGGAGAAGAACTTACTAGAGCCATCAATGGCGAGATACCTTAAGAAGTTTTATCCAAGTATCGAAGTTGGATCTTAATTGTGATTATGACATAAGCGTGGTATAGCCGATTGAATAAAATCGCCTTCGAGCGAAGGAAAGAAGTTGGAAAGAAGTAACCGATAATATTATCGCCTCTAGTGGAAAGATAGCCGATATCGTGTGTATCGTCTTCGAACAAAAATAGCCGATACGGTTGTATCGCCTTTAGTCGATTTTAAAAGTATAAGTGAACAGTTTGATCTTATCTCTCGGTGATAGGTTTATCGGGAGAAGATAAAGGGAATTGAAGTACTACGCTACAAACCGTCAAGTCATGGAACAGGACCGAGATCTAATCGGCTAAAATGATGTCATGCGATTCGGGAGTTTTCGTTTGGGAAGAGCGTTGCGTCGAGTTCTAGCTAAGGGAAAATTTGCAAAGAAGCAAATACAACGAGACGAATGTCATCACGAGACAAGCAAGAACAAGAAGAGGACCAACATTCTTCATTAAAATTTTATTTACAACCCGCGCCAATCCTAGTACAAGCTACTCCTCTTCTTCGTTGAAGAGCTTGTTGAGGACAGACTCGGGGTTGGTGGCGTTGGCCATGGCGTCGGCGTGGGCGTCGTAACCCGCCGGGAGGCCCTCGATGTCGTCGACTTCGTGAGGGAGCCCGCCGCGGAAGCCGGTCGGCATCGGAGCGTAGTCGTCCCCGGTCCGGGGGACGACATCCCCGCCGGCCGAGGAGGTGCCGAGGCGCACGCCATGAAGGGCAACCTCGGGTCGACCTGACCGAGCACCGCCTCGAGGCGCTCCACCGGCGTCGCCCTTGGGCGTTCACGTGGTTGGCCGCCGCCATCGCCGCCACCTTCAAGCGGTCCGGCTCCGCGGTGAGGTCTCGCAAAAAAAAAAAAAAAAAAAAAAATAAGATTAATCAATGAGCGAGATGAATCGGAAGGAACATGGGTTGAAGGCAATTGGCGAAAAGTGAATCTTGGTGATGGCCTCGCTCATCGCCGGCGGTTGTCCTCCAACTCCAGTGAGCGATCCCGAACTTCTTGGTTTCTTCACCAAGAAGCTCCATCGCCTCATCCCGCTCGCGGCGATCGCGCGGCGGCGTCATGCAACGGCTGTACGGCGGGATCTCCTCGTCGTTCCTCTCCCATATAGGAACGTACGGCCGACCCCGATGAAGCCGAAGCGAAGCCGGTGCCGGAGAAGGAAGAGCCGGGCCGGAGCTGGAGCGGGAGCAGCGGGGCGAGGCGGCGTCGAACGCCGCAGCCGGCGCCAGGAAGCGCCATTGGCCGGTGCTGATCCTCGCCGTCCTACAAACGAGGTACCGTCAAGATCGGCTAATTTAGAAAAAACACAGACAAGATGGGGAGATCATTTCTTACTGCAGACGGCGACCACCACGGCTGCTTCCCTCCGCCGCGTCCACCACAGGAGCAGGAGCGGAAGCGGAAGAGGGAGCGTGGGTGCCGGCCCGGGCGACCCGCCTCCGGACATTGGCGATGTAGTCGCCGGTGTTCCCAGTAGCTCTGAAACGGATCAAGAAGATAAGCAACCGCAAAGGGGGCAGAGGTTCAGATCGGGTAAAGACTATCGAATAGCACAACTCAAGGGATTGGAGATCTCACCGCCGGCGCCGGTTCTTGCTACCCTCCGCCTCGTCTGGGCGGGGACGCTTATTACGATCTCCGCCGCTCGCCATTGGTGATGGTGGGGGTTTTTGGGCTTGAAGGCAAGGAGGAAGTGGAAGAGATTGAAGAAGATAGCAACTGCTTGTGTTTGATGTGATGATGGTGGGAGCCGACTGGTCCTATTTATGAACGTGGGAGCCGTGGAGCTGTGGGAAAGCCAAGCGACGAGTAGGGTTTCCACGTTTATGGGCCGATGTTGAGTTGGGCCGAGCCCATTACTACCGGCGATTCGGTTACCATACGCTCGGTCGGCTAAATAGCCGATGAAAGTTATTCGGCTAAAGTGAACGCTTGAAGCGGCAATAGTTACGTTCGGGCGATATACGCGTCTATGAGTACGGTTGTAATTGGAAGAGCCGAATGGTATGAGCGAGAGAAAAAGATAAAGATTATCTACTTTTCAAGAGAAAAGAAATTGTTTTCAAGTATGACAAGGCCAAGCCTAAGAGTCTACATCTTCAAGTACAAGCCAAGCATCTATACATTTAAGAAAGAATTGATAACGGCAAGAGCATCAATCTTGATTCGGTTGGCCTCATCAAGAGCTTTTTGGTCCTCTTCTTTAGAATCTTGGATATTGGACGGTTTGCTTTTGATTTGCCGCGTCTCCTTAATGGCTGATTGTATTTTGGATTTAGCCGAATCAAGAGATGGCAGATTTGCGAGCTTAGTTTCATGAGACTGAATATTGGCATTCGGTTGAGCCAATTGAGCTTCAAGTTTGGCTTTTTCTTCTCTCATGACTGCGGCTCTGGTTCTAAGGTGCTCAAGAGATGCTCGGTTGACTTGATGCTAGAATAGAGCTCCTTGGCTCTTTGTTCCTTGGCCATTTTTCTTTTCTCCGAGATCAACTTTGGTGGACATATTCTTGTGTGCTCTCTTGATAGCAAAAGCAAAATGATCATCAAGGTGTGATAAAGCGTCTATGGCGGCCTTGAGATTGGAAGGAAGCTCTTGATCAATAAGCTCTGCTATTTCCCTTATTTTTATCGAGTCTTGGGCCAAAGCAACAATATCCTTTTTAGAAATGAGATTATATCCTTTAGCTTGGCTTGACTCTCGATGACAATTCTTTGGTTGGAAGAAACTTCATCGTCTTTGTCCCGGCCATACTCTTCGGCGATAAGGGAAAAGCGGCTTGAGGGTGGCAAAAGTGTCCTGTTGATGAACAAGGAAGGTAATTTAACCGAATGACTCGGTTGGAAGTAAAAATAATCAAGTGGAGTAAAATAATACCTCCTCGGCAAAAGCGATCAATGGCATCCGGGTAGCATCAAGACTCGAGTGACTAGTGCGATTCCGCTTGAGAGATAGCGGTGTCATGGCTTGTTGATGCATCTTGGATTGCCGAAGGAGTTAAAACCTGTAATCTGGTGAGAGAGATTTTTCTCTGTTACTTCTCCCGATCACTTGTTTGTTCATCAACTTTGATGAGAGGGAATTTCTTCGCTATATCTCCTTGTTCACCTACTTGATCGTCACGCTGATGCATATCAAGATCATTGGTGAGCTCATTGTTTGCTTGACCAATGGAGGCTCCGGAGAGTTGTCCAAGATCACTACCCTATCGGGACTTTGAGGGTTGGCCGCACATGTTGAAAGAAAGTGATAAGTGCAAAACACACTTGCGAGATGGAAAATAAAAGATCAAAAACATTCATACCGAGGGAGTGGTTTAGCTTTCTTAGATCTTGTTTTCTTGGGAATTGCGAGTGTCCTTGATAGGGGAGGAAGAAGTTTTTCTTTTGAGATCTTTCGGGAGAGCACCGTATCGTCGCGAGGTATCTTGTTGAACACTGTCGGACTTGGAGCATCATGCCCCAAAGCAGCAACGGGGCCGGGTTGCCAATATTGAACCTCTCGGAGGACTTGGAGGAGCAATGTCTGTTCAAAGGAGATGTTTTAGAAACAGAACGAGAGATATGAAGTAAAAGGTGGCTGTGAGTGTGTACCTCATCATCGGAAGAAAATGAAGGCATCAAGACTTGGCATAAAGGGTGAACTTGTGCTCGAAGATATGAGAATGCCATTCTTGCCACCGAGGTTGAAGGAAGAATGAGTAGCTTCAATTATCACCCAGAGGATTGGGCTCATATGTTGGAAGCTTGCATCCAAGATTGAAGACTTTGTTGGCCTCGGTTATATTCGAGTGTCTCCGGGTCCGATGATGCTCGAGAAATATGGCCTTGGGGGCGGTGACCAAGTCAAAGCTGTGCGGCAACCATGTTTGGATTATAAAATTCATAAGTTGAGCTTATCAACCGACCATGATGAAATTCTCTTTGTGAGAGCACGGGGCTTGATGAAAGCATTGAAAATGTCCCTGGAATCATCATCTATGCGGCCCAACTCATAGCTGAATCTGCAAGGGAGAGTTAAATTTTCATTCTCCCAGTAGGAAAACCGAGATCATGTGGTTGAATCCCTTGTAGAAGATCTTGAAAAGATGACCCAGGTCTAAGTCAATAATGATTGAAGATGCAGCCTCTCCATATGTCGACAAGATTTGTATCGGGGTTTTCACCTTGACATAATTGATTGAAGGAAAGTTCGGATTGTGGAGATCTACGAGAGACAATCGATGCATGTATAGTTGCAACCACATCGGAGAAGCCACCATGGTCCATTGACACGGGAGATTTCGCCCGATTCCTCATCGGACGATGTCGGTGCATCATGTGGTAGAAAGCTCCCGAGTAGATATTTGCCTAAAGGAATCGGCTTGCTTTTGTAGCCAATTCTTCAGCCATCACTATGTGATTCGAGTGGGCTCATTGGACTTGCCACGAGAAAATGAATCGCATAACCACATGTTCATGAATGCCCTATACTCTTTATCGACACGGGGCCGGTTGAAGCATAAGCTGGACATACTTGGCCCTGACCTCCTCCCCGATTTGATGCCTTACGTGATTTGGTGCTTTTGTATTTGAATGGGTATGTTGGCTTGGTAATGTTTAAACCCAGTCATCATAAAAATGTCGAGAGAGTGATCGACATTGGGCCATGACCGAAGATGAACGCATTGATGGCGTCGGACCGAAGTGGGAAGCGGCTATCGGGGAGGGAGTCGTTCCTAGGCATTTCGGCTAAAGAAAGCTCCAGACAATGCTGAATATCTTGGGATTCCCAAAAATCACTGCTCCTGGACTGCATCCTACGGTACCAATCACGCCATCCTGTGATTGAAGGAAGGGGCCATGTTTTGAAAGTATTCGGCCATCTGTTTGGGGGAGAAATCCTAGACTTAAAGGGGATCCTCAGGGTTTCCTTTTCAATAAATTCCCTTGGATTGGGGTCTCCCCGCGGACCAAGAAAAAATGATCCAGGACACGCAAGATTGGAGATCAAGATCTCATTCTTCATTTCCTTTAAGAAGAAATTGAAGCAAATGGATCAAAAGGTGCATCTCGGGAAATTGATTCGAAAGAATTGCCGAATGGGTAAAGCAAGTAGGGTTACCTCTAGAAACTCCTCTTGAGTTCCTGTCGCCATGATGGAGCTGGTTGAAGTCTCTGTCGCCATTGAAGTCAACAGCGAGCGCAAATCTCAAATGGCGGCTGCGGGTGTTGGCGGTCTTGACCTAGATGAAAGGCGGCGACAGTCAATTTCGAAATAAAATCCTTTTATCTCGAAATTGAGGGGGCATGTGTTAACACCGAGAATTTGGTCGGGGAATATGACGGGTGGACCCGCGAGACGGCGGAGAGAGGAATTCGGCAAGTGCATATGCGGTCGGCTAATTTCCATGTGTTCGGCAAATGGCCAAGCGGTCGGCAAGCTTGCTTTATTTGAAGGCGGAGAAAGGAAAAAGGAAGCGATCGAAAAGGGAAAGAGTCGTGATGATCAAGGACTCCGATTATGGATAGAGTTAGCGTGTCTTTGTCTTTCCAATTTTGGTTAGATAGTTCGTAAGTGATTAGGACTCATGTTTTGTCCGGGGTATAAATATAAACCCTCGACCATTGTAATAGGGGTTCACAACCAAATCAATACAACCGGCTACGCGCCACCCTTCGAGTCCTTTAGTCGTGTCGTCGAGTTCTTCGAGAGGGCCAATCGATCCGTCGACCTCCGTAAGTCCCGGCAACCTTGCTATCATGTTTAGTATCGTGCGGCGGATTTAGATGTGATGCAAGTAGTCTCATCCGTTTTGCTTAGTATCGTGCGGCGGATTTAAGCTTAATGATGGGAAGTTTTTGCTTGTGCCTTGTATCGTGCGGCGGATTAAGACATGAGTAAAGATAGTTATCGGCTCTTTTAGATTTGGCATGATCTAATAGATTCATTAAGTTATCACGTGTTGCTTGCTTTGTTTAATGTTTAATTATTTGCAACACTTTTTTTTGCCCAATCTAGATTGATACTCTTTCGGCTTGTTGATCTTTTTCTTTCATGCTTACCAATATCGAATAGATCAAGCTCATATAGCCGAATTAGATCGATCTAGATTGTCACGTGTTGTGGGTTCATTCACGTTATGTGTAGATAAGCCTTGACGGGGACCGGTACCGTGCGCGCGAGATGCGAGTCTTTGGGTTACTCTAGAACTAGTCATCCGGTGGACTAGAGATCGGTTTAATCGATAGGCTCCTCTATATGTTACTTGTTTGTTCCTTCTTCATGGACCCCGATTCGGCAATCTTGCCGATACGGTTATGCTTATACATGTAGCAAGTATCTATAGATCTGTTAGATAATTATGTGCTTTTAGCTCTTTATTGCTAGATTGTATCATGCGGTGGATTGATCTAGTAGCAAGGAGTGGTGTAAATTCATAGTGAGTGGTATCATGCGGTGGATTAGCTTGCTTGAGTTTATGCTCGACGGGTTTATGAAGGCTAGACGTGCGCGAGACTAGTTGGAGTAGCCTATGCATGTGTTGTTTAGTCGATTTATATTTATAAGTTACTTATTCTTAATTTTTAGTGCTTGATGATGCTTTAAACATGAGATGTAGTTTGATATGCTTTAATGATTTAATCTTGTTCAAACATGTCTTCATTTACTTGTATTCGGCTAGTTTGTTGTTTACATCGGTTATGTTACTTTAGCCGAATGAAGGCGCATCTGTTGGCGAGATAGCTTCCATAGCTATGTGTCGTCGTAAGTGGCCGGGGCCGTAAAGATGGAAGCTATCGGTCTCACCCAGCACGTTCCGGTTATGATCTTCTTGTTTTATCCCTTGTCGATTTTCAGGTCAAATCGGCACGCCACCGGATTCGACGCCGGGCACCGATTGAAGCTAGGCTTTCCGGCTTCTTGTGTGTGAGACGCGGGGTGGTCACATTTTGCGTCAACAGGTCGGTACTCACCTCGCGGGGATCGCGAAGAGTAGCCCTATTGGATTGCGCGTGTCATTGAGTTACCACCCTTGAGTGTGTGGGTTTGCTCGGTGCCTTGAGGGGCTCACTTGAGAGTGGTGTCTTGCGATGCCTTGCGGGGCGTGCCTTGAGGGGCAAGTGACTTGAGGGTCACACCGAAGAACCATCTAGGTGAAAAGACCGGAGGAACCACCGAAGGTGTTGGTCGACACAACGGGACGTAGCTTGGGGGCAACCAAGTGAACCTGGTGAAAAATCGCCGAGTCATCTTGTGTCCACACTTCGCGGTGGTTTGCAATCTCTTTCACAAGCTTTGTATTTACTTTTCTTACATTCTTGTATAGCTTGTGTAGTTGCTCTTGTGGTTAGTTAGCTTGAGTAGCTTGTTAATCACCTTCTTGCTTGTGTAACTAGAAGTAGAGTAAGTTGCCTTGCTTAGCTTGTGTAGTTAAGTAAGTTTGAGCTCTTGGGTTTGGCTTGTGTAGCTTTGTCCATGAGCATCTAGTGAGCTTAGGTTGGCTTTGTGCTTTTGCTCATTAGAATTGTGTAGGTGCACACCCGGTTGCTAAAGTACTAGTTGCTTAGGTTTGTGTGACCTTGCAAGCTAGACTTGTTTAGTGTGCACTAGCTAGATTGGCACCTTGTCTTCTTGTTTAGGATCTTTTACAAGGTGCATCTAGAGACATAGATAGAGGGGTGAAAGTCTTGGTTAGGCTGATAGATTTAATTCCGCACTTATATCGGTTAGCCAGAGCGATTAGTTTTAAAAAGGACTATTCACCCCCCTCTAGTCCGCCATCTCGACCTCACACCGGTGCCAAGAGCCGTAGGATGCACAGGATCCGGCCGTGCGGCAGCACAGTCGTGTGTGCAATTATGGATGTTCTGGAGTCGTGGAGCTATAGTTAAGGGCCGTTTAGGCTCTCGGGTGATGACAAACATTGTGGTGGTGAGGCCAGAGGTGTCAAAACGCCTTAACCATGGCATACGGTCGTGCTTAACCTAGTGTCAAGAGCTGGAGACTTGATCCCGCAGGTACAACCGGAGAGGAGACACCGACATGCCGGGCTTCCTCCAACTCTACCTCCACCCTATACTCTCTCTATCTATGTTGAATTCTAGGCTCTAGGGAGGAGATCCATTCAAGGGACCCCTTCACCTGATCCTCTCTGGAAATAATGAATTAGGGTTTCAAAGGATGCCTCCTCCGGGGGCCGGGGCCCTGTTTATATAGCCCCTAGGATGCACCGCAGCCCTCGGATCAAACCGACCTAAATGGACGATTATTATTCATCCTCAAAGGCGGTGGATCGGGGATCCGCGAGGCGCGCCGATTGGCTGAGGTCACGGGGCGGCCGACCCTAGGGTAGAGGCGGCCGACCCTCCACTGAGCCGGTTCGGGCTCCCGTTTGGTCTATGTAATAGAACCGACCAATTAATATAAACATAATGTACTAATGATGTCACCTAAGCAACTTAATTAGCACATGACGCTTATATCAACCCGGTAGTCCGTGAAACCACGAAGGATTTCAAACTTTCCACAATACTGACCCAAACCGAATTATGTTCAACATAAACCGTTCATAGTAATACATAAGATCACAAATAATTAAATCCATCGGAGTTATGAAATAGTTATTACAAAGCCAAGTTGAAAACCAACTGCACAAACAAATTAAAGTGTTGTTTTACAAACGCACACTTAGTTAAAAATAGTGCCTGGTCCATCTTCAAATCCGGCAAAAGCATAGAGGTATGAGATATAAGAGATGACCTTGCCCAAGGTCTAATCCTCCCGTAGTGGGATACGGGTCCATCTTGTTGCCACGGCAAAGGTCTTATGATGCGCAACAAGTGGGAATAAAACCCGAGTACAAGAAGGTACTCAGCTAGACTTACCCGTCATAAACCAAAAATAAAGTGACACCAAGGAGTATGCAAGGCTTTATAAGTGGGGTAGCTGACTCATTTAAACTTGCGATAAAAGATGAGCTTATTAAATAATCATTTAGTGATAAAGGACTCTCTAGCTTATCATATTGCGCTACTAGCAGGACCATTGCTGTTCTCAGCCTCATCTTTACCATTGCGGTCGATAAGTGTCAATTTTTACCGTCAACTAAACATGAGAAAGGACTAAAATATGTTCAGCAACTAGATATAGGGGTTATACTGACAGAATTCCACGAGTTTTGGTGAATGTCTGTTTCTGCAGGGTGTCAGCTGAAAATACCCAAGGAAGGCCCACATGTCAGGTTTACATAGAGATAATCGGGAACCGGTGAAAATTCTGTAATCTGGAAGGTTCGAGAAGGCTCTGGACCAAACGGGAGCCCGAACCAGCTCGGTGGAGAGTCGGCCGCCCCAACCCTAGAGTCGGCCGACTCGCCATCTCAACCAATCAGCGTCAGCCTCGCGGATCCCTGTTCCACCGCCTTTGAGGATGAATAATAATCGTCCGTTTAGGTCGGTTTGATCCGAGGGCTGTGGTGCATCCTAGAGGGCTATATAAACAGGGCCCCTGGCCCCTAGAGGAGGCATCCCTTAACCCTAATTCATTATCTCCCAGCGGGATCAGAGTTGTAGAGGTGTCCCTTGAATGGATGACTTCTCCTCTCTAGAGAATTAGAGCTAGACATTACAATGTAGTAGATTAGATCTAGATGAGAGTTAGGGAGAGCGGAGCTGCGCTCCGGTTCTGGAGAAGTCTTCAGAGATTTGGTATGCCTTTGTATCTATTCTTTACAAGACTTATGCTTTAATATATTTATCTTCTCTATTTACTTTTATGCCTATCTTGTGATTGTTAGTATAGTTGTTATGCTTTAGTATGGGATCTTCGTTCGCATCGAGTGCTCTAGTTATCCTAGGTAATTAGAGTAGTAATTGATAGTGTAGACATGGCGTCTAGACTAGAGGTTACCTGAGATTGCACCCAATCCTACGGATTGTTGTGGTAGCCCTAGGATCGTGATAGTCCTGACGGCCGTCGTATTCCACCTCGTTCGGGTTGGTGTTTGTAGGACCGTAGTCGGACCTTCCTAGCCCCCTTCTCATCCATGTCCGTGGCTAGTGCTCCGATGTCCCCAAGTGCTATTATATGATTGCTATATTTATCCATCCCCTGTTATTATAGAACCAAAGTAGTAGAGAAGAACATAGGAACCTTGATCTCTCCCGTTGTCCTCTCACTCTAGCTAGCTATTCATTTATTATAGAATTCTCACGTGTGCTTTATTACCTTATATATATCATTTACCCCTGCTTAGTCTAGTTGGTTTACTAAGTTAGTAGATACATGATGGTGAGTTATCAAATTCTTTAACCCTTGTTTCCCTGTGGTAAAATATAAATAACGATACCTGGTTTACTCCCGGTAAAATGCTACAATGGTATGTTCTATGCGCATGCGGAATCCTTCATATTTTAGTTGCACTTAATTTATACCAACAGCAAATCCCGTAGTGCCTTGTATGCAACCACATTTGCACCTTCCTGAGGATTCCTACCTGGAGCAATGAACCAACGTCCACACCAAAGTGACGCTCCTTCACTCTTGGCGGGAATTATTACTTCCACAGGAAGCAAACTCATACACTGACTCTCCAGCTCCTTACTCCACTGATAGCGAGGTTCTTTACCCGTGGGATAGCCCACTGAGTGCAGAATTCGCCATAGCAAGGAAGGCATTCCATGTTCTTTTAGAAACTTTTTGGCACCACGTGGCTCACGGGTGGCAAACTGCTGATGCGAAACTTTTCTCTTGGTTGACTTGGATTTGATGCGCTTCATTCTTGCCATCTGTCCAACCGAATCACAACCCTCATGAGATGGGAATTAAGTTGGTGACTTTTATCGAAAGAGAGAATCATTCTTTTATAAGGGAAGAGATAATGCGTTGCCATGAAATGATCATGTGTCATGATGCATGCACGTTCCGTACGTCCTCACAAATCTGGAAAACAATAAAGTCTAGCGTTTTAGGCGGTGGCATACCAACGTGCTCTCATATAGCGTAAACTAGTCGGGCTACACGATCTTGTGTAGTTAGTGTACTGCGAGAAAAATTCATTTCAGCCCAATATCCTAATGAATGCAAGCGACGTAAAAATCCACGCTTGCGGAATCCTTCATATTTTAGTTGCACTTAATTTATACCAACAAGCATTTTTGGCGCCGTTGCCGGGAAGCAATCGGTGTTAAGTTTTTGATAATGATCTTGATGTCTACGCTAATTTAGTATATCACTAGCTTTAGTAGGATTACCCCTTGTTACGTTGAGTGTGGAATAGACGGGACAAAAGATGTCATTTCGACCTTCCGACAAGCTTCCACAAGACATTGAAGAGCCCAGGGTCCCTCAACATTCTCACAGGTTTGTGTATACATATATATTATTTCTAATGATGTGTAGATTGGAGGAAAGGTCGTCGTCACAAGAATTCAAATCACATCTCAAGTGACGAACATGGATGTTGCACTACTCACGAATCCCAAATTGTGAGTCATGGTAAGTATGATCAAGAACGGTGAGATAGTCTTGCTCATGGACTTTAAAATTATGAGTAGTTATCTTTTTAAAATTCTTGCACCTCACTACATGTTTACTTTTAAGAATTCATGCATCCACTCCACTCTTTTATGTTTGCTCATCCATTGCATGTTTAGTTTCTTGCATTCATCCATACGTTTTGCATCTAAAAAGAAAAAAAAAATTTCCTCACCATAATCATGCTCTTTCATCTCCTCTTGAGTAAATCACTATAGTGCTTTTCATGCTACCTCTGTTTGCTATAGTATACTTTGGTTTGGAAGTCTTTGGAATTGAGTACTTCTATGGGCTTTTAATGTAAGCGTGGTGCTTAGGTTAAGTAGTCCTCCTTAATCTAATTAGACATGGAGTCTAGTTTGGTTATTGAACTAAAATTGTGCTTTAGTAGATATTGGTTATTTTGCTAGACTAACCCTTGCAGAGAACTCTCAAATCCAATTTGGCTAAGTCAAGGGATGAACACTCATTGGAGATGAAGCAAGGCATATGATGAATTCCAACAACTTCACACAAAAGATACAACTCATCCATCGTTCAAGGAAGAATTGTAAGTATCAAATATCATCCACATTGTCTTTTGTTGCAAGTTAACTTTGCCTTGAACCATGTTAAAGTGCCATAAAAAAGTTGCTAGAAAACTTTATAAATAAAGTCTATGCTAAAAGTAATTCAAATCCATCTTTCCATTAGCATAGATGATGATCATTTAGATAGTGGATAATAGCCCATAGTTTGAAATTGTTGCAATCTTTCGGGTATGTGTCCACTAACATTTTGCAGGAAAGAATTTATGATGTGCCTGTTCATGGATTGGCATCACCATTCGTAGTCGCCACTTCAGTGATGGAACAAAGAAGAAGACAAGAGTTCCACAAGAACGATCAACATCTTGAACTCACTCAAAGAAGTGGATCAAGGCGACAAGCTATGAGCAACCTTGAAGGCATCATAGCATTGAGCCCAAAACTCGAGCTAGGATGCCAATGAGGAGCGGGACACCATCGTGCACATCGGCGACAGGACAAGAATGGCATGATAAGCATGCATCCTTGTGTCGACCAATCATCATCAAGGGTTGACTATCGATCAAGCCCGAGAAGACCATGAACAACTACATTTGCAAGATGATGTCCTTAAGCCGGTGGAGATGAAGCACGTATACAAATATTAACGAAGCCCCTTCCTTGATCATCAAGACGGATGACGTACCATTAAGCGCAACTCTTCGCCATGTCACTAGAAGACAAGCCATCAAGGAAGAACTCGAGTCTACATCTCCGGTGAACATCAAATCATCAACCAAGACTTAATGAAATCAAGAATGGTTGACGAAAGAAGATCATGCAACTATCTCGTACGCTCATCTTGGATTGGACAAGTACAAACAAAAGCAGAATGCAAAGGAGAGATCTTTGCTCAACGGACCAATAATCAAAATTCCCTCTCAGACAAATGAAGGCTTAGAAATAGAGGACAAACAGTGTCTAAGGACATAGGAGTACACACACTCTGAGGGATGACTCAACACTCATATTTGGTTTCACGTGGCGGCGACAACAATGTCAAGCTTGGGGGAGAAAGGCCGATGACTCTTCAAATATTCTAGCTATGCTCTTCCTCTTTCAAGCCCCGTCGCTCTAGCACGTTGAGGAAAACAATGAGTGGAGCATAAGGTCTAGGCATAAGAAAAAAGAGAGGAAGGAAAAAAAAAGTAGTGCAATTTTAGAAGACAAGATGCTCAAGGAGAGAGGTCAATCAAGCAAGGCAAACTCCAAGAAGAAGTAAAGGGCCACTAGAAGCATCTACTCTTCATCACAAATTCTCAAGGTCTCTACCATCGGGATCAAACGATGCACCCAAGGAATGAACATGACAAGAAATCTGATCGGAGGACTTAAATCATGAACCCTCGCCAAGAAGGTAACTTGGTATTTATCAGCATTTCCCTTCTTAGCATTGCATTTTCCTTTAAGCATATTTATTTTCCCTACATGCATCTTAATTGCATCTTCACTTTGCTATCTCGCATTAGAAAAAAAAAATAAAGATGTTGTGCTTTTGCATCTAGAAACTACTAAGCCCCATGTGAATAATCATTCACTATGGTGGCATAAAAATATTTTTTTAGCATATCTATTTTTCTCTGTCTGCATCCCTTTATTATAAAAAGATAAAAATATTTTCTTGTGATCCTGTTAGAAGACATTTGAGTTAAGGCAGTTCTAGACAACCAAGGCTTAGAGGTTTTATCACTAACGCTTAATCGGTTCCACAAGCTTTGTTGTCTATTTGAGCTTCATAGAACATAAAGGATCAAGAAGAGCTAACAGACGAAGGATGTCCAGTCTCTGTCGAAGTGCTGCCCTCAACGGTTGAATCTTTGTCTCCAACAAAGCAACTATCCACGAAACTCCGGGAAGACTAGAACTCCTTCACCGCCCGTCGGCAATATCCATGAGACTATGTCAACATCAAGCTTGGGGGAGAGCATCCCCGTGTACCAAGCTAAGTGTTTCCAACTTATCTATTTATGCCTTGTTAGAACGTGCTTGGTTAAAACAACTAAAAAAGATGGATAACCATAGAAACCCAGAAAGATTTCCTTATTTATCTTTTCTACTTTTGGAGAGCTCTTATTAATCTATCTTTAAGTAATCCCTGGAATAAACTCTACATGGAGATGATGAATACTTGCTCTGTCGTAATTCCTTTCAAGTACCTAGTTTTCAACCTTGTACTTTCCCGAGTTTTAGACACAACATTTGTTGAGATTTGAGATTTGCTCGAACTTGAAACTTGTGGGCGGTGAATGCTTGATCTAAGTCTAGGTAGTTGGCGGATATGAAATGGGAAGGTTTTATTTCTTTGTCCATCTTGTTCCTAGAGATGCTAGAGTTCTAGAGAATTTATCTTTGAAAATCTTAAATTTTTGCATGATGAGTTCCTTTATGACGAGAGTCTAAATTCCTACCACGGCCATATATTCATGCTTACTAGATTAGGAAAACCCATCTATTTATATAGATCATATTGTAGGCTTGAGTGTAGACTTTGTAGGCATTGAGTGTAGTTATCTTGTGGACCCATAAGGAATCGGTCATGCGGTTAAAGTCAATACTATGTGCTCTCCATCCATTGATCTATGCTACTTGTCCCCGAAGCATGCACCCATTTTATAAATGTTACATTCATTTACGTGCTACTTTGTCCCTAGAAGTACCACCCACATATAGATCCACATCCATCACATATTGTGCTATCTCTACCCCGGAGGTACGCACTTATCTTTGCTCCTACCCGGGAGTACGCATTCCCCCACATCTTGTCTTTGTCTCTATCCTAGAGATACGCACCTATCTTTGCTCCTACCCCGGGAGTATGCATCCATCCATCCATCCATCCATCCACATATACATATGCAACTCATTTCATTCCATCCGAGAAAAAGGTTTTACTCCTATCACGGGAGTAAACATCTAGAAATAATCATCGCCATTCCATTTGTCGCATAAAAGCTCCAGTCATTATCATTTCAAGTTATACACTCCCCGTTGCTAAAGTTTTGTTTTCGAGAGGATTGGTTGCTCAAAAAAAAGAAGAAAAAAAAAAAGAAGAATAAAAAGAAGAAGAAGAAAAAAAAAAGAAAAAAAAAAGAGAAAAGAAAGAAAAGAAAAGAGTAGCCAAGTCCTTCCTTTCAAGAAGTTTTAAGGTTTCCGAATAAAGGGAGTCATGTTATCCCCAAGGGAGCAAGTGTAGAAGTAGATGTTCTCCAAGTGATCACCTCTCATAATCATTTCCTTATCATTATCATCTTATCATCCATCCCATCTTCTCATTCACATGCACATATGACTTTATTATTATTTTAGTTCCTATTGGATCCATGGTTTAACTGTGCAATATATGCAAGTGAGTTTGAGTGTCTCCCCACCTATGAGCTCCACATAAGCCTATTAGAAAGTAGGATGAGAGAGAGAAGGCACTTTTCCACTATGTCTTAGTTCCACAAATACCACATATTTTGAGAGAAGAGAGAAGGCATACACTACTCATGCCTTGGAGAGGATCCGAGAAATACCACAAATGAGAGACTTGAAAGGGTCATACAAGGAAACTCGAGTTTTATTTGAAAATCTTGCAAAAACTCGGAATAATAGTTGATCAAAGAGCGAGAAACATAGCGCTTGACTTGACCGTTCGTCTTTCAACCGCTCAAGACCCAAGTGACGGTTACAAGCCCCATGGTGAAAGGTAATATGAGTAAGTTTTGAGTCGAATAGTTCACTCTAATTCGGAGGAGAGTTCTTGTTTGAACGCATGTGTACTTTTAAGGCGTGAAAGCATTATAGCAACTCCTGATCCATCACTGAGTTTATCTTTGCTCAGAGACGAGCAAAGGGTAAGCTTGGGGGAGTTGTTGACGGTCGATAAGTGTCAATTTTTACCGTCAACTAAACATGAGAAAGGACTAAAATATGTTCAGCAACTAGATATAGGGGTTATACCGAGAATTCCACGAGTTTTGGTGAATGTCATTTTACGCGGGGTGTCAAGCGAAAATACCCAAGGAAGGCCCACATGTCAGGTTTACATAGAGATAATCGGGAACCGGTGAAAATTCTGTAATCTGGAAGGTTCGAGAAGGCTCTGGACCAAACGGGAGCCCGAACCGGCTCGGTGGAGAGTCGGCCGCCCCAACCCTAGAGTCGGCCGACTCGCCATCTCAACCAATCAGCGTCAGCCTCGCGGATCCCTGTTCCACCGCCTTTGAGGATGAATAATAATCGTCCGTTTAGGTCGGTTTGATCCGAGGGCTGTGGTGCATCCTAGAGGGCTATATAAACAGGGCCCCTGGCCCCTAGAGGAGGCATCCCTTAACCCTAATTCATTATCTCCCAGCGGGATCAGAGTTGTAGAGGTGTCCCTTGAATGGATGACTTCTCCTCTCTAGAGAATTAGAGCTAGACATTCCAATGTAGTAGATTAGATCTAGATGAGAGTTAGGGAGAGCGGGAGCTGCGCTCCGGTTCGGAGAAGTCTTCGAGAGATTTGGTATGCCTTTGTATCTATTCTTTACAAGACTTATGCTTTAATATATTTATCTTCTCTATTTACTTTTATGCCTATCTTGTGATTGTTAGTATAGTTGTTATGCTTTAGTATGGGATCTTCGTTCGCATCGAGTGCTCTAGTTATCCTAGGTAATTAGAGTAGTAATTGATAGTGTAGACATGGCGTCTAGACTAGAGGTTACACGAGATTGCACCCAATCCTACGGATTGTTGTGGTAGCCCTAGGATCGTGATAGTCCGACGGCCGTCGTATTCCACCTCGTTCGGGTTGGTGTTTGTAGGACCGTAGTCGGACCTTCCTAGCCCCCTTCTCATCCATGTCCGTGGCTAGTGCTCCGATGTCCCCAAGTGCTATTATATGATTGCTATATTTATCCATCCCCTGTTATTATAGAACCAAAGTAGTAGAGAAGAACATAGGAACCTTGATCTCTCCCGTTGTCCTCTCACTCTAGCTAGCTATTCATTTATTATAGAATTCTCACGTGTGCTTTATTACCTTATATATATCATTTACCCCTGCTTAGTCTAGTTGGTTTACTAAGTTAGTAGATACATGATGGTGAGTTATCAAATTCTTTAACCCTTGTTTCCCTGTGGTAAAATATAAATAACGATACCTGGTTTACTCCCGGTAAAATGCTACAATGGTATGTTCTATGCGCATGCGGAATCCTTCATATTTTAGTTGCACTTAATTTATACCAACAGCAAATCCCGTAGTGCCTTGTATGCAACCACATTTGCACCTTCCTGAGGATTCCTACCTGGAGCAATGAACCAACGTCCACACCAAAGTGACGCTCCTTCACTCTTGGCGGGAATTATTACTTCCACAGGAAGCAAACTCATACACTGACTCTCCAGCTCCTTACTCCACTGATAGCGAGGTTCTTTACCCGTGGGATAGCCCCCGAGTGCAGAATTCGCCATAGCAAGGAAGGCATTCCATGTTCTTTTAGAAACTTTTTGGCACCACGTGGCTCACGGGTGGCAAACCGCGATGCGAAACTTTTCTCTTGGTTGACTTGGATTTGATGCGCTTCATTCTTGCCATCTGTCCAACCGAATCACAACCCTCATGAGATGGGAATTAAGTTGGTGACTTTTATCGAAAGAGAGAATCATTCTTTTATAAGGGAAGAGATAATGCAGTTGCCATGAAATGATCATGTGTCATGATGCATGCACGTTCCGTACGTCCTCACAAATCTGGAAAACAATAAAGTCTAGCGTTTTAGGCGGTGGCATACCAACGTGCTCTCATATAGCGTAAACTAGTCGGGCTACACGATCTTGTGTAGTTAGTGTACTGCAGAAAAATTCATTTCAGCCCAATATCCTAATGAATGCAAGCGACGTAAAAATCCACGCACCTTCTGAACAAGGTGAAATCTCCGATTACTTGCACCCATTCCCGAGTGCATACTACCCAACAAGTCATCAGAAGACGACACCCTCACATGGGGTACCTTCTTATAAACATGTGTGAACATGTATATAATCCAGCACCAATAAGCACTCCCCTAGATCGGCATTGCGTCCGATCATGCTCTCACAACTCACACTTACCTCAGCGACGAACCAACCTTACCTTGGCGTAGGGGCAAACTGATCCATACATAACCATTCAAGTGAATGGCCTTCATACATATCCGTCGTGTATGAGCACAACAAATAGCAAATATGATGCAGTAATCCCCCAAGTTAGTACTGATATAAACCACCTGAAGTCCTTAATTGGGCCTAAAGGATATGACTGGTCCAAGGCACATATATAAGTTTTTGAAAACCACACACTTTTGAAAAGCCTATAAGTGAGATTAAGTGGCTATAAGTTCATAATTACTATTGATAAAACAAATTCTTTTTGTTTTAAATATACTTATGAACATAATACGTTGAACCCTGCTCCGATGCAGTACCGTAATAGAACCGACCAATTAATATAAACATAATGTACTAATGATGTCGCCTAAGCAACTTAATTAGCACATGACGCTTATATCAACCCGGTAGTCCGTGAAACCACGAAGGATTTCAAACTTTCCACAATACAGCCCAGACCGAATTAAGTTCAACATAAACCGTTCATAGTAATACATAAGATCACAAATAATTAAATCCATCGGAGTTATGAAATAGTTATTACAAAGCCAAGTTGAAAACCAAACTGCGGAAGCAAATTAAAGTGTTGTTTTACAAACGCACACTTAGTTAAAAATAGTGCCTGGTCCATCTTCAAATCCAGCAAAAGCATAGAGGTATGAGATATAAGAGATGACCTTGCCCAAGGTCTAATCCTCCCGTAGTGGGATACGGAGGTCCATCTTGTTGCCACAAAGCAAAGGTCTTATGATCGCAACAAGTGGGAATAAAACCCGAGTACAAGAAGGTACTCGGCTAGACTTACCCATCATAAACCAAAAATAAAGTGACACCAAGGAGTATGCAAGGCTTTATAAGTGGGGTAGCCGACTCATTTAAACTTGCGATAAAAGATGAGCTTATTAAATAATTATTTAGTGATAAAGGACTCTCTAGCTTATCATCTTTTAGGTTGGATCCGACATCACTAGATTAGCACCCGTACTACTCCAACTCCGGGGTATGAGCAAACAACACTATCCTATCCTTCGGGTTGAGCATACCAAGCATCAACAACATAGAACCATAACCATCTTACTTTGCACACAAATTTGCGACAGTCCGCATTTGCTCGGTCAAGTGCTCACTGTCCACGATGGCGATTATAATCGATTGCAAACCAGCTGGCGGGGTATTCCTCACACAAACCACACGTCTCCCGTCGGAGTCGATTAGATCACCTTGGTCTATTCAGGTGGAATCACGGATTTTAGCAAATACTATTGCACCAGGGCATGCCCGGCTACCAGGTCCCTCTGGCACGACTGGCCACTAGCTTTAATACCGCGCCTGTGGGCAATACACTCAACTCTGCTGAAATTCCGGCCCAAACATCCTCAAGGCTTCGCGGTCGGATGACCGCATCCTTCCAGCTATCTGTGAGGCGTTGTTCAACATGATCCGAGGACGTACAAAGTCATATTTCCTTAAGTGACGTAGCTAGAGTTTCCATGGTCTAACACACCACAAACTCCGACCAGTCGTGATTTAACATGGCCACATGGTTATGTTCTCTAAATCAACATCCTTTGCCTCAACCATAGGGTAGTAATCACCTACCTCGCGGATGAGGGTCAATCACCCGTCTTCTACCGATCTAATTAAGCAAAGTGCTAAGCATATGAATGATCCGAACTTAAAAAGGGTAAAGGTATTCGGGTGGATCAAGGTACTCATAATGCAGTAACGGTTCCAAGTAACGCCTATAAACTTAATGCATCATAAACAATAAAGGACGCAAAGTAAATCATTTTGCAAACCGTAGGAGAAATGCTCCGGGGCTTGCCTTCCTAATATGATCAATGTTGAAGCTCCCAGCACTTGATCACTCCACGTCTAGTTCCTGGTTCTCGATCACCTCACGTGCCGTGGTTCCCCTTGGTGACTCCTTTTTTGGATCCTTGTCCCACGTCACGTTCGTTCTCCTAGCGATCTGTATGATGCGGGTGCATGTATGAATACTAAGAATACACATGGTATGGTAATGCGGATGCGTGATTGCTTATTCTTTCTACAAGGTAGTCAACATCATCCAAGAAAGTGTACCATAAGCACATGTCATCTACTACGTTTTCTACTACAACAATGTAATCCTAGTACGACATCCCTTTCTACTATCACTAGCAAACAAGTCAAGTAAAGCCAAAGAGACTATACTCAAGCATAATCATCCTAACCAATTCATTATGATCTACTCCTCCTAGTATACTACTTAACCACCCATCATACCACTAATCACCTTGAACACTTGACAATAAACCTAGCACACAACATCACTTATTCAAGCATCAATACTAGTCCTAACCATATAACTAGCAGATCAGTAAATAAATCATAAATAAATAACCATAGACCCTATGGACATGAATGAAGACATTTTAGAAAGCTTATGAAATTCTCCATCAAACATATGAAGACATCACAAACTGATTCCCAGGTTAACTACACCTAAAACACAGAACATCAGGACAAATTCTGGCAAAACAGCCACTAAAACAGCCCTGGTGACCATCTTGTCACACCCATAACTCCTAAACCATTCATGCAATGACCATGAAACTTTAACAATAGATGTTCAAGCTAGCACACTAACTTTCACCTTTAGACAAGTTAACCAGAAACCCAACTTATAATTAGATTAGCCTAGCATCAATGGACTTAACCCCTAATTTGAACATCCAAGGGTTGAACAGGAGCACCATGATTGGCCACTCCTAAAATCCTACAAAAATTGCAGTAGACATGGCATGGCAATACTAGTCTACCAACCAAATTTTATTCCATTTGGATAAACCCTCTGGCCTACATATAAATCACAAGACAAAGCACAATTAATTGGATCTATAAATACTTTGTATTATGATGTATGGCAAACTCATGTGTTAATCACATCAATGACTTCCTAAGGACATATAAACAGCCCACAAAAAGAATTAAATCTTAACTTGAAGTAAACACCCTATTTATGAATTTACTCAAGAGCAAGGCAATAATAAGCACTTGAACTACAACTATATAAAATTACACTTTGGACATGCAAGTGTTATCTTTTTAATAGAAAGAGCACCTCAAAACAAGACCAACAAGACCAAAACCACATTTTTTCGAGCATTATTCTATTTACTATGCATTTTATAATTTATCAAGCAAATCAATAATTAATTCTAAGCCCAATATAAAAGTGTCTCAAACAAGCCAGTTTATATTTTTAACAGATACTACTCATCACAAGGAAGCCAACAAAATTGGTTTGACTCAAATCGAGCCCTAAAACTCCGAGATATGAATTTTACAAGCCTTTAAACAATCTCTCGGAAAATCCTTTTCTTTTTAAAATCCGCAAACCTAATGCTACGCGTACCCGGAAGCGTACCCAGACGCATCCCCACGCTAGGTACACCCACAGACTGTACCCAGATCGGGGACATGTTGACATCATCCATGACGTCACGATGACGTCAGCGATGACGTCACCTGGGTCCCGAACGTCAGTGGCGCATGGAATGTCACTTTTGCAAAAAGGTCCCTTACGTTTCCCGGATTTACATAAGGCTAGGTCTGTGATTTCCCTGTGTCTGGCCACTTTGCACCAAGACCCCTCACCTTCTCCAAATTCTGACACGAGGTTATTGCGGTGGGGAACACCGACGAGGCCGTCGGCCTCGGTGTTTCCCCGCCGAGGAGGACTCGCCGGCGAGGGAGGAGGGGCGGCGGGGCTGCGGGGACGCGCCGCGCACCGGCTGGTGCTCGCGGATCGGCGCGGGACGGCCCGCGGCGTCCTGGACCCATCGGCCGGCGGCCCGGTGGCGGGGCGACGCGGCGGCAGCGGCCACCGGCGGCGCTTGGCGGCGGTGAAGGCGCGCACCGCACGCAGGAGGGCGAGGCGAAGCTAGTGGCGGTGATGATGGACGGCGAGGAGGTGCGGAGGAACGCGAGCGCGGCGGCCGAGCTCGTCGGGACGCGCGGCCATGGCGGCTCCGGCGCTGCGCTGCGAGGCGAGGGAAAAGGGGAGGAGCGGGGCGGCGAGTGAGTGGGCAAGCGTGGTGCTTATAAAGGCGACCCAGCGCTCTTCAATTTGGCCCGGAGGGCGGTCACGGGCGCGGGGCGGAGCCGGACGGCGACAATGGCGCCATGTGCCCGCGTCGCAGCGGCCCAGCGATTCAGCGAGGGAAACGAGGCGATGGCAGTCGGGCGGGCGCGTGGGTGCTCGAGTGCCCGTGCGCGCGACCATTGCCTCGTCGCGCCACTCTTGGCGGCTCCCCTTGGCGTCGCGCGGCGTGCGGTCGGAGAGGATGGATCGAGGCGGCGCAGCGTGGCATCGATGGCGGCAGCGAGTGGCAGGCGAGACGGCAGCGGGCGGGGAGGTGCTCGAGTGCGCACGCGGGGGCTCGCGCAGTGGGGGCGAGAGGGGCAGCGAGGCGCGCGCGCGCGCGCGCCGATGCGGCGCCCGCCGTTCTGCGAGCGGAACGAAGAGGGAAAAGGGGAGAGGGTGGATGATGACGGGTGGGGCCGGAGGGTCCCACCCCGGTCAAATTGCCCTAAAAAGTTTGACTACGCGTATTTTTCAAAATATTGCGAATTTGAAATTACTCCAAAAATGAAAGTTTCTCAAAATAATAAGAGGAATAACTTTCATGTAGAAAGTTTTTGCAAATTCGGCCTAGATTTGAAAATGGGAATTTGGGTCACAAAAATACATTTAAAAATTAATTTTTGGAAAAGAATAAATCTATTTTTGCCATTTTTGAAGCCCTTAAACACATTTTCATGACTTGGGGTCAAAACAAAGGTTTCTCCAAATAATTTTCTCTACAAACTTTGTTAAAGCTCCATTTTGCGAAAAGCATCACAAATATGACTTCTAATAATCATTTGAAAACCCTATTTGTATTTTTAATCCATGCATTCAAATAATTGCTACACAAAATGCCATAATGATGCTTATGGGATGATTATGCTCATGAAGATGCAAGATTTATTATGCCGAAAACTGGTGTTGTTACAGTCTAGAGCCTTCTCGAACCTTCCAGATTACAGAATTTTGACCGGTTCCCGATTATCTCTATGTAAACCTGACATGTGGGCCTTCCTTGGGTATTTTCAGCTAACACCCTGCAGAAACAGATATTCACCAAAACTCGTGGAATTCTGTCAGTATAACCCCTATATCTAGTTGGTGAACATATTTTAGTCCTTTCTCATGTCTAGTTGACGGTAAAAATTGGCACTTAACGACCGTCAACATGGAGCTGTAGTTAAGGGCCGTTCGGGCTCTCGGGTAATGACAAACATTGTGGTGATGAGGCCAGAGGCATCAAAACGCCTTAACCATGGCATACGGTCGTGCTTGACCTAGTGTTGAGAGCTGTAGGACACGCAAGAACTGGCTGTGCGGTAGCATAGTCGTGTGTGCAAATATGGCAGTTCTAGAGCTATGGAGGTTAAGGGATATTCGTGTTCTCGAGCGGCAACAAACGCTATGGTGGAGAGGCCAGAGGTGTCAAAACTCCTTAACCATGGCACATGGGCATGCTTGACTTGGTGCGAGGAGCCGTAGGACGCGCAGGAACCGGCCGTGTGGCAGCAAAGTCGTGTGTGCAAATATGGCAGTTCTGGAGCTGTGGAGTCGAGGTTAAGGGCCGTTCAGGCTCTCGAGCGATGGCAAATGCTATGGTAGAGAGGCCAGAGGTGTCAAAATGCCTTAACCATGGCGTACGGGCATGCTTGACTCAGTGCCGGGAGCCATAGGACGCGTTGGAACCGACCGTGCGGCAGCATGGTCGTGTGTGCAAATATGGTAGTTTTACAGCCGTGGAGCCGTGGTTAAGGGCCCTTCAGGCTCTCGGGTGATGGAAAACTCTACGGTGGAGAGGTGAGAGGCATCAAAATGGCTTAACCATGGCGTACGGGTGTGGTTGACCCGGTGCCGAGAGCCGTAGGATGCACAGGATCTGGCCGAGCGGCAGCACAGTCGTGTGTGCAATTATGGATGTTCTGGAGTCGTGGAGCTGTAGTTAAGGGCCGTTCGGGCTCTCGAGTGATGACAAACATTGTGGTGGTGAGGCCAGAGGCGTCAAAACGCCTTAACCATGGCATACGGTCGTGCTTGACCTAGTGTCGAGAACTGTAGGACACGCAGGAACCGGCTATGCGGTAGCATTGTCGTGTGTGCAAATATGGTAGTTCTAGAGCTGTGGAGCCATGGTTATGGGCCATTTGGGTTCTTGGGCGGCAACAAACACTGTGGTGGAGAGGCCAGAGGTGTCAAAACGCCTTAACCATGGTGCATGGGCGTGCTTGACTTGGTGCGAGGAGCCGTAGGACGCGCAGGAACCAGCCGTGCGGTAGCAAAGTAGTGTGTGCAAATATGGCAGTTTTGGAGCCGTGGAGCTGAGGTTAAGGGTCATTCAGGCTCT
Organism: Themeda triandra; assembly: GCA_018135685.1. Lineage (NCBI taxonomy): Eukaryota > Viridiplantae > Streptophyta > Magnoliopsida > Poales > Poaceae > Themeda > Themeda triandra. The sequence goes on from JAENPR010001360.1 coordinate 40,750, forward strand.
CGAGCGAAGGAAAACACTATGGTAGAGAGGACAGAGGTGTCAAAATGCCTTAACCATGGCGTACAGGCATGCTTAACTCAGTGCCGGGAGCCATAGGACGCGTTGGAACCGACCGTGCGGCAGCATGGTCGTGTGTGCAAATATGGCAGTTTTACAGCCGTGAAGCCGTGGTTAAGGGCCCTTCAGGCTCTCGGGTGATGAAAACTCTATGGTGGAGAGGTGAGAGGCATCAAAATGGCTTAACCATGGCGTACGGGTGTGCTTGACCCGGTGTCGAGAGCGGTAGGATGCACAGGATCCGGCCATGCGGCAGCACAGTTGTGTGTGCAATTATGGATGTTGTAGAGTCATGGAGCTGTAGTTAAGGGCCGTTCGGGCTCTCGGGTGATGACAAACATTGTGGTGATGAGGCCAGAGGCATCAAAATGCCTTAATCATGGCATACAGTCGTGCTTGACCTAGTGTCAAGAGCTGAAGGACACGCAGGAACTGGCTGTGCGGTAGCATAGTCGTGTGTGCAAATATGGCAGTTCTAGAGCTATGGAGCCATGGTTAAGGGCCATTCGGGTTCTCGAGCAGCAACAAACGCTATGGTGGAGAGGCCAGAGGTGTCAAAATGCCTTAACCATGGTGCATGGGCGTGCTTGACTTGGTGCGAGGAGCCGTAGGACGCGCAGGAACCGGCCGTGTGGCAGCAAAGTCGTGTGTGCAAATATGGCAGTTCTGGAGCTGTGGAGCCAAGGTTAAGGGCCGTTCAGGCTATCGAGCGATGGCAAACACTATGGTAGAGAGGCCAGAGGTGTCAAAATGCCTTAACCATGGCGTACGGGCATGCTTGACTCAGTGCCGGGAGCCATAGGACGCGTTAGAACCGACCGTGCGGCAGCATGGTCGTGTGTGCAAATATGGCAGTTTTACAGCCGTGGAGCCGTGGTTAAGGGCCCTTCAGGCTCTCGGGTGATGGAAAACTCTATGGTGGAGAGGTGAGAGGCATCAAAATGGCTTAACCATGCTGTACGGGCGTGCTTGACCCAGTGCCAAGAGCTGTAGGATGCACAGGATCTGGCCGTGCGGTAGCACAGTCATGTGTGCAATTATGGATGTTCTCGAGTCATGGAGCTATAGTTAAGGGCCGTTCGGGCTCTCAAGTGATGACAAACATTGTGGTGGTGAGGCCAGAGGCATCAAAACGCCTTAACCATGGTGCATGGGCGTGCTTGACAAGTGTGGTGCGAGGACACGCAGAAGGACGCGCAGTGCGGTAGCATAGTCGTGTGTGCAAATATGGCAGTTCTAGAGCTATGGAGCCATGGTTAAGGGCCATTCGGGTTCTCGGGCGGCAACAAACGCTGTGGTGGAGAGGCCAGAGGTGTCAAAACGCCTTAACCATGGCACATGGGCATGCTTGACTTGGTGCGAGGAGCCGTAGGACGCACAGGAATCGGCCGTGCGGTAGCAAAGTCGTGTATGCAAATATGGCAGTTATGGAGCCGTGGAGCCGAGGTTAAGGGCCGTTCAGGCTCTTGAGCGATGGCAAACACTATGGTAGAGAGGCCAGAGGTGTCAAAATGCCTTAACCATGGCGCACAGGCATGCTTGACCCAGTGTCGGGAGCCATAGGACGCGTTGGAACCGACCGTGCGGCAGCATGGTCGTGTGTGCAAATATGGCAGTTTTACAGCCGTGAAGCCGTGGTTAAGGGCCCTTCAGGCTCTCGGGTGATGGAAAACTCTATGGTGGAGAGGTGAGAGGCATCAAAATGGCTTAACCATGGCGTACGAGCATGCTTGACCTGGTGTCGAGAGCCGTAGGATGCACAGGATCCGGCCGTGCGGCAGCACAGTCTTGTGTGCAATTATGGATGTTGTAGAGTCGTGGAGCTGTAGTTAAGGGCCGTTCGGGCTCTTGGGTGATGACAAAAATTGTGGTGATGAGGCCAGAGGCATCAAAACGCCTTAACCATGGCATACAGTCGTGCTTGACCTAGTGTCAAGAGCTGTAGGACACGCAGGAACTGGATGTGCGGTAGCATAGTCGTGTGTGCAAATATGGCAGTTCTAGAGCTATGGAGCCATGGTTAAGGGCCATTCGGGTTCTCGAGCGGCAACAAACGCTATGGTGGAGAGGCCAGAGGTGTCAAAACACCTTAACCATGGCGCATGGGCGTGCTTGACTTGGTGCGAGGAGCCGTAGGACGCGCAGGAACCGGCCGTGTGGCAGCAAAGTCGTGTGTGCAAATATGGCAGTTCTGGAGCTGTGGAGCTGAGGTTAAGGGCCGTTCAGGCTCTCGAGCGATGGCAAACGCTATGGTAGAGAGGCCAGAGGTGTCAAAATGCCTTAACCATGGCGTACGGGCATGCTTGACTCAGTGCCGGGAGCCATAGGACGCGTTGGAACCGACCGTGCGGCAGCATGGTCGTGTGTGCAAATATGGCAGTTTTACAGCTGTGGAGCCATGGTTAAGGGCCCTTCAGGCTCTCAGGTGATGGAAAACTCTATGGTGGAGAGGTGAGAGGAATCAAAATGGCTTAACCATGCTGTACGGGCGTGCTTGACCCAGCGCCGAGAGCCGTAGGATGCACAGGATCCGGCCATGCGGCAGCACAGTCGTGTGTGCAATTATGGATGTTCTCGAGTCGTGGAGCTATAGTTAAGGGCCGTTCAGGCTCTCGAGTGATGACAAACATTATGGTGGTGAGGCCAGAGGCATCAAAACACCTTAACCATGGCATACGGTCGTGCTTGACCAAGTGTCGAGAGCTGTAGGACACGCAGGAACCGGCTGTGCGGTAGCATAGTCATGTGTGCAAATATGGCAGTTCTAGAGCTATGGAGCCATGGTTAAGGGCCATTCGGGTTCTCGGGCGGCAACAAACGCTGTGGTGGAGAGGCCAGAGGTGTCAAAACACCTTAACCATGGTGCATGGGCATGCTTGACTTGGTGCGAGGAGCCGTAGGACGCACAGGAATCGGCCGTGCGGTAGCAAAGTCGTGTATGCAAATATGGCAGTTATGGAGCCGTGGAGCCGAGGTTAAGGGCCATTCAGGCTCTCGAGCGATGGCAAACGCTATGGTAGAGAGGCTAGAGGTGTCAAAATGCCTTAACCATGGCGTACAGGCATGCTTGACTCAGTGCCAGGAGCCATAGGACGCGTTGGCACTGACCGTGCGGCAGCATGGTCGTGCTTGCAAATATGGTAGTTTTGGAGCCGTGGAGCCATGGTTAAGGGCCCTTCAGGCTCTCGGGTGATGGAAAACTCTATGGTGGAGAGGTGAAAGGCATCAAAATGGCTTAACCATGGCATACAGGCGTGCTTGACCCTATGCCGAGAGCCGTAGGATGCACAGGATCCGGCCATGCGGCAGCACAGTCGTGTGTGCAAATATGGAATTTCTGGAGTCATGGAGCTGTTGTTAAGGGCCATTCGGGCTCTCGAGTGACAACAAACATTATGGTGGTGAGGCTAGAGGCATCAAAATGCCTTAACCATGGCATACGATCATGCTTGACCTAGTGCCGAGAGCTATAGGACACGCACGAACCGGCTGTGTGGTAGCATAGTCATGTGTGCAAATATGGCAGTTCTAGAGCTATGGAGCCATGGTTAAGGGCCATTCGGGTTCTCTGGCGGCAACAAACGCTGTGCTGGAGAGGCCAGATGTGTCAAAATGCCTTAACCATGGCACATGGGCGTGCTTGACTTGGTGCGAGGAGCCGTAGGACGCGCAGGAACCGGCCGTGCGGCAGCAAAGTCGTGTGTGCAAATATGGCAGTTATGGAGCCGTGGAGCTGAGGTTCAGGGCCATTTAGGCTCTCGAGCTATGGCAAATGCTATGGTAGAGAGGCCAGAGGTGTCAAAATGCCTTAACCATGGCGTACAGGCATGCTTGACTCAGTGCCGGGAGCCATAGGACGCGTTGGAACCGACCGTGCGGCAGCATGGTCGTGTGTGCAAATATGGCAGTTTTGGAGCCGTGGAGCCGTGGTTAAGGGCCCTTCAGGCTCTCGGGTGATGGAAAACTGTATGGTGGAGAGGTGAGAGGCATCAAAATGGCTTAACCATGGGGTATGGGCGTGCTTGACCCGGTGTCGAGTGTCGTAGGATGCACAGGATCCGGCCGTGCGGCAGCACACTCGTGTTTGCAAATATGGAAGTTCTGGAGTCGTGGAGGTGTGGTTAAGGGCCGTTCAGGCTCTTGGGTGATGACAAACATTGTGAGGGTGAGGCCAGAGGCATCAAAATGCCTTAACCATGGCATACGGTCATGCTTGACCTAGTGCCGAGAGCTGTAGAACACGCAGGAACTGGCTGTGCAGTAGCATGGTTGTGTGTGCAAATATGGTAGTTGTAGAGCTGTGGAGCCATGGTTAAGGGCCATTCGGGTTCTCGGGCGGCAACAAATGCTATGGTGGAGAGGCCAGAGGTGTCAAAACGCCTTAACCATGGTGCATGGGCATGCTTGACTTGGTGCGAGGAGCTGTAGGACGCGCAGGAACCGGGCGTGTGGCAGCAAAGTCGTGTGTGCAAATATGGTAGTTCTGAAGCCGTGGAGCCAAGGTTAAGGGCTATTCGGATTTCGCAACAAATGCTCTTGAGTGAAAATGGCAAAGCTATGGTAGAGAGGCTAGAGGTGTCAAAATGCCTTAACCATGGCGTACGGGCATGCTTGACTACGGGCATGCTTGACTTCTTGGGGAGCGATAGGACGCGTTGGAACCGACCGTGCGGCAGCATGGTCGTGTGTGCAAATATGGTAGTTTTGGAGCCATGGAGCCATGGTTAAGGGCCCTTCAGGCTCTTGGGTGATGGAAAACTCTATGGTGGAGAGGTGAGAGGCATCAAAATGGCTTAACCATGGGGTACGAGCATGCTTGACCGGTGCCAAGAGCCGTAGGATGCACAGAATCCAGCCATGCGGCAGCACAGTCGTGTGTGCAAATATGGAAGTTCTAGAGTCGTGGAGCTATTGTTAAGGGCCATTTGGGCTCTCGAGTGATGACAAACATTATGGTGGTGAGGCCAGAGGTGTCAAAATGCCTTAACCATGGCATACGGTCATGCTTGACCTAGTGCCGAGAGCTGTAGGACACGCAAGAACCGGCTGTGCGGTAGAATAGTCGTGTGTGCAAATATGGTAGTTCTAGAGCTGTGGAGCCATGGTTAAGGGCCATTCGGGTTCTCTGGCGGCAACAAACGCTGTGCTGGAGAGGCTAGAGGTGTCAAAATGCCTTAACCATGGCGCATGGGCGTGCTTTACTTGGTGCCAGGAGCCGTAGGACGCGCAGGAACCAGCCGTGCGGCAGCAAAGTCGTGTGTGCAAATATGGCAGTTCTGGAGCCGTGGAGCCGAGGTTCGGGGCCATTTAGGCTCTCGAGCTATGGCAAACGCTATGGTAGAGAGGCCAGAGGTGTCAAAATGCCTTAACCATGGCGTACGGGCATGCATGACTCAGTGCCGGGAGCCATAGGACGCGTTGGAACCGACCGTGCGGCAGCATGGTCGTGTGTTCAAATATGGCAGTTTTGCAGCCGTGGAGCCGTGGTTAAGGGCCCTTCAGGCTCTCGGGTGATGGAAAACTCTATGGTGGAGAGGTGAGAGGCATCAAAATGGCTTAACCATGGCGTACGGGCGTGCTTGACCCGGTGCCGAGAGCCATAGGATGTACAGGATCCGGCCGTGCGGCAGCACAGTCGTGTGTGCAATTATGGATGTTCTGGAGTCGTGGAGCTGCAGTTAAGGGTCGTTCGGGCTCTCGGGTGATGACAAACATTGTGGTGGCGAGGCCAGAGGCGTGAAAATGCCTTAACCATGGCATACGGCCGTGCTTGACCTAGTGTCGAGAAATGTAGGACACGCAGGAACCGCTGTGCGGTAGCATAGTCGTGTGTGCAAATATGGCAGTTCTAGAGCTGTGGTGCCATGGTTAAGGGCCATTCAGGTTCTCGAGCAGCAACAAATGCTATGGTGGAGAGGCCAGAGGTGTCAAAATGCCTTAACCATGGCGCATGGGCGTGCTTGACTAGGTGCGAGGAGCCGTAGGACGCGCAGAACCGGCCGTGTGGCGGCAAAGTCGTGTGTGCAAATATGGTAGTTACGGAGCCATGGAGCCGAGGTTAAGGGCCATTCGGGCTCTTGAGCGACGGCAAAAGCTATGGTAGAGAGGCCTAGAGGTGTCAAAATGCCTTAACCATGGCGTACGGGCATGCTTGACTCAGTGCCGGGAGCCATAGGACGCGTTGGAACCGACCGTGCGGCAGCATGGTCGTGTGTGCAAATATGGCAGTTTTACAGCCATGGTGCCATGGTTAAGGGCCCTTCAGGCTCTCGGGTGATGGAAAACTCTATGGTGGAGAGGTGAGAGGCATCAAAATGGCTTAACCATGGCGTACGGGCATGCTTGACATGGTGCCGAGAGCCGTAGGATGCACATGATATGGAAGTTCTAGAGTCGTGGAGCTATTGTTAAGGGCCATTTGGGCTCTCGAGTGATGACAAACATTATGGTGGTGCCGGAGGTGTCAAAATGCAATTATGGATGCGGTAGAATAGTCGTGAGTCATGGTAGTTCTGTGGAGCCATGGTCAAGGGCCGTTCGGGCTCTTGGGTGATGACAAACATTGTCGTGGTGAGGCCGGCGGCAAAGCAAAGTCGTGTGTCAAAATGCCTTAACCATGGCGTACGGGCATGCTTGAGCTATGGCAAACGCTATGGTAGAGAGGCCAGAGGGTCAAAATGCCATACGGGCATGATGCGTTGGAGCCGAACCCGTGTGGCAGCATGGTCGTGTGTGCAAATATGGCAGTTTTGGAGCCGTGGAGCCATGGTTAAGGGCCCTTCAGGCTTTCGGGTGATGGAAAACTCTATGGTGGAGAGGTGAGAGGCATCAACATGGCTTAACCATGGCGTACGGGCATGCTTGACCCAGTGCCGAGAGCCATAGGATGCACAGGATCTGGCCGTGTGGCAGCACAGTCGTGTGTGCAAATATGGAAGTTCTGGAGTCATGGAGCTGTGGTTAAGGGCCGTTCGGGCTCTCAGGTGATGACAAACATTGTGGTGGTGAGGCCAGAGGTGTCAAAATGCCTTAACTATGGCATACGGTCATGCTTAACCTAGTGCTGAGAGCTGTAGGACACGCAGGAACCGGCTGTGCGGTAGCATAGTCGTGTGTGCAAATATGGCAGTTCGAGAGCTGTGGAGCCATGGTTAAGGGCCATTCGGGTTCTCGGGTGGCAACAAACGCTATGCTGGAGAGGCCAGAGGTGTCAAAATGCCTTAACCATGGTGCATGGGCATGCTTGACTTGGCGCGTGGAGCCGTAGGACGCGCAGGAACCGACCGTGCGGCAGCAAAGTCGTGTGTGCAAATATGGCAGTTCTGGAGCCGTGGAGCTGAGGTTAAGGGCCATTCAGGCTCTCGAGCTATGGCAAACGCTATGGTAGAGAGGTCAGAGGTGTCAAAATGCCTTAACCATGGCGTACGGGCATGCTTGACTCAGTGCCGGGAGCCATAGGACGTGTTGGAACCGACCGTGCGGCAGCATGGTCGTGTGTGCAAATAAGGCAGTTTTGGAGCCGTGGAGCCATGGTTAAGGGCCCTTCAGGATCTCGGGTGATGGAAAACTCTATGGTGGAGAGGTGAGAGGCATCAAAATAGCTTAACCATGGCGTACGGGCGTGCTTGACACGGTGCCGAGAGCCTTAGGATGCACAGGATCCGGCCTTGCGGCAGCACAGTCGTGTGTGCAATTATGGATGTTCTGGAGTCGTGGAGCTATAGTCAAGGGCCGTTCGGGCTCTTGGGTGATGACAAACATTGTGGTGGTGAGGCCAGAGGCATCAAAATGCCTTAACCATGGCATACGGTCATGCTTGACCTAGTGTCGAGAGTTGTAGGACACGCAGGAACCGGCTGTGCGGTAGCATAGTCATGTGTGCAAATATGGCAGTTCTAGAGCTATGGAGCCATGGTTAAGGGCCATTCGGGTTCTCTGGCAGCAACAAACGCTGTGGTGGAGAGGCCAGAGGTGTCAAAACACCTTAACCATGGTGCAAGGGCATGCTTGACTTGGTGCGAGGAGCCGTAGGACGCGCAGGAACCGGCCATGCAGCAGCAAAGTCGTGTGTGCAAATATGGCAGTTCTGGAGCCGTGGAGCCGAGGTGAAGGGCCGTTTAGGCTCTCGAGCGACGGCAAATGCTATGGTAGAGAGGCTAGAGGTGTCAAAATGCCTTAACCATGGCGTACGGGCATGCTTGACTCAGTGCCGGGGGCCATAGGACGTGTTGGAACCGACCGTGCGGCAGCATGGTCGTGTGTGCAAATAAGGCAGTTTTGGAGCCGTGGAGCCATGGTTAAGGGCCCTTCAGGCTCTCGGGTGATGGAAAACTCTATGGTGGAGAGGTGAGAGGCATCAAAATGGCTTAACCATGGCGTACGGGCATGCTTGACACGGTGCCGAGAGCCATAGGATGCACAGGATCCGGCCTTGCGCAGCACAGTCGTGTGTGCAATTATGGATGTTCTGGAGTCGTGGAGAGCTGTAGTCAAGGGCCGTTCGGGCTCTTGGGTGATGACAAACATTGTGGTGGTGAGGCCAGAGGCATCAAAATGCCTTAACCATGGCATACGGTCATGCTTGACCTAGTGTCGAGATTTGTAGGACACGCAGGAACCGGCTGTGCGGTAGCATAGTCATGTGTGCAAATATGGCAGTTCTAGAGCTATGGAGCCATGGTTAAGGGCCATTCGGGTTCTCGGGTGGCAACAAACGCTGTGGTGGAGAGGCCAGAGGTGTCAAAACACCTTAACCATGGTGCATGGGCGTGCTTGACTTGGTGCGAGGAGCCGTAGGACGCGCAGGAACCGGCCGTGCGGCAGCAAAGTCGTGTGTGCAAATATGGCAGTTCTGGAGCCGTGGAGCTGAGGTGAAGGGCCGTTCAGGCTCTCGAGCGACGACAAACGCTATGGTAGAGAGGCTAGAGGTGTCAAAATGCCTTAACCATGGCGTACGGGCATGCTTGACTCAGTGCCGGGAGCCATAGGATGCGTTGGAACCGACCGTGTGGCAGCATGGTCGTGTGTGCAAATATGGCAGTTTTGGAGCCGTGGAGCCATGGTTAAGGGCCCTTCAGGCTCTCGGGTGATGGAAAACTCTATGGTGGAGAGGTGAGAGGCATCAACATGGCTTAACCATGGCGTACGGGCATGCTTGACCCAGTGCCGAGAGCCATAGGATGCACAGGATCTGGCCGTGCGGCAGCACAGTCGTGTGTGCAAATATGGAAGTTCTGGAGTCATGGAGCTGTGGTTAAGGGCCGTTCGGGCTCTCAGGTGATAACAAACATTGTGGTGGTGAGGCCAGAGGTGTCAAAATGCCTTAACTATGGCATACGGTCATGCTTGACCTAGTGCCGAGAGCTGTAGGACACGCAGGAACCGGCTGTGCGGTAGCATAGTCGTGTGTGCAAATATGGCAGTTCTAGAGCTGTGGAGCCATGGTTAAGGGCCATTCGGGTTCTCGGGCGGCAACAAACGCTATGCTAGAGAGGCCAGAGGTGTCAAAATGCCTTAACCATGGCGCATGGGCATGCTTGACTTGGTGCGTGGAGCCGTAGGACGCGCAAGAACCGACCGTGCGGCAGCAAAGTCGTGTGTGCAAATATGGTAGTTCTGGAGCCGTGGAGCCGAGGTTAAGGGCCATTCAGGCTCTCGAGCTATGGCAAATGCTATGGTAGAGAGGCCAGAGGTGTTAAAATGCCTTAACCATGGCGTACGGGCATGCTTGACTCAGTGCCGGGGGCCATAGGACGTGTTGGAACCGACCGTGCGGCAGCATGGTCGTGTGTGCAAATAAGGCAGTTTTGGAGCCGTGGAGCCATGGTTAAGGGCTCTTCAGGCTCTCGGGTGATGGAAAACTCTATGGTGGAGAGGTGAGAGGCATCAAAATGGCTTAACCATGGCGTACAGGCGTGCTTGACATGGTGCCGAGAGCCATAGGATGCACAGGATCCGGCCTTGCGGCAGCACAGTCGTGTGTGCAATTATGGATGTTCTGGAGTCGTGGAGCTGTAGTCAAGGGCCGTTCGGGCTCTTGGGTGATGACAAACATTGTGGTGGTGAGGCCAGAGGCATCAAAATGCCTTAACCATGGCATACGGTCATGCTTGATCTAGTGTCGAGAGTTGTAGGACACGCAGGAACCGGCTGTGCGGTAGCATAGTCATGTGAGCAAATATGGCAGTTCTAGAGCTATGGAGCCATGGTTAAGGGCCATTCGAGCTCTCGGATGGCAACAAACACTGTGGTGGAGAGGCCAGAGGTGTCAAAACACCTTAACCATGGTGCATGGGCATGCTTGACTTGGTGCGAGGGGTCGTAGGACGTGCAGGAACCGGCCGTGCGGCAGCAAAGTCGTGTGTGCAAATATGGCAGTTCTGGAGCCGAGGTGAAGGGCCGTTCAGGCTCTCGAGCGACGGAAAACGCTATGGTAGAGAGGCTAGAGGTGTCAAAATGCCTTAACCATGGCGTACGGGCATGCTTGACTCAGTGCCGGGAGCCATAGGATGCGTTGGAACCGACCGTGTGGCAGCATGGTCGTGTGTGCAAATATGGCAGTTTTGGAGCCGTGGAGCCATGGTTAAGGGCCCTTCAGGCTCTTGGGTGATGGAAAACTCTATGGTGGAGAGGTGAGAGGCATCAACATGGCTTAACCATGGCGTACGGGCATGCTTGACCCAGTGCCGAGAGCCATAGGATGCACAGGATCTGGCCGTGCGGCAGCACAGTTGTGTGTGCAAATATGGAAGTTCTGGAGTCCTGGAGCTGTGGTTTGTTGGGATATGAGGGTGCTACCCTAGCCAGAAAACAAAAACTTTTTCTACCTCATCGCCCAGGATCTACTACTAGTTACAGGTTACGGGATTACCACTTGACGCGCAGATGCAGCGGAAGACGACTCGATGTAGTCGAACGCGTCGCAGCAGTGCCGTGCAGTTGCGTGGTCGTCCAACAACTCCTCCCACCACTTGCGGTTCAAGCGGTTCGTCCTCGTGCTCCAGATGCAGCACCTCCGAGGTGTCACACACGTACGAGGGAGAAGCGATGCGCCTCCGGACTGCTAGGTCCGCGAGGAGTGAAGGCGAGAGCGTGGAGGGCGACGGCGGCTGCCAAAGGCGTGGATTGGTTGTTGTGTGTTTGGCCACGCCCCTCCCCTCTTCTTATATAGGTGTCTCTCATGTGCTTTCCGAATTGGAGACGCATTAGAAACCCTAAGCCTTGTCTAATTCGAGTCCAACGAATTAGGCTTCCAGCCTCTTAAGCGTGCGACCCTATGGGTTCACGCACACATAGACATGGGCCGAATACTCCTATTCGCCCAATAGCCGACAAGCCGGCCTCTAGCAAGGCATGACAACTCCTATGCGTACGCAAATGATCATATCGACGAACCACTACGACCATATACAAGTTACTCCCTTGCCTCATGATATATGGTTCAACTCGTGGGTTAACACTTAACCCAAGCACGGCCATGCATTTGTTGATCCAATCACTTGAGTGATCCAGTGATATCTCTCTCATTAGAGAGGGGCAAGTCCCATCTTGATTGTCTATGTCTCGCAAAAGCATGCTTCTCGACAAACCCGAAGACATCCTTTATAACTACCCGGTGACGGAGTAGCGTTTGTCGGGTCCCTAAGCAAGTCGATACACATCTCGAGTACATACAACAATCTCGGGTCGAAGGACATAACGTATATGATGTGTATAGAGACAATCTCATGTCGTCAGTCCAAGCCTACATGTCATACATGTGCCCACATTATTAGTTCGACATCTCCATGTCCATGACTTGTGAAACATAGTCATCAACTAATAATGTGCTAGTCTAATATTCATGTGTGTCCTCACATGAACTCCGACCAGGACGAATATAGAATAACCATACAAGTAAAAGAGTTCCACAAACAATTCACATAATTGCCAATCAATACAAGTTGTCTTTAATGGATATTCAATGGACACATTTTATATATCATGGATACAAGCGGAATATCATCATCTCTATGATTACCTCTAGGGCATATTCCCAACAGTCTCCCACTTGCACTAGAGTTAATCTCTAATATGTCTAATCCCCATAGACCTCATGTGCGCCTCATGCTTAGGGCTGTGGAAGAGCCTTTGTCAACGGATCTGCTACATTCAAATCCGTATGTATTTTGCACATTTTAATTTCACCTTCACCGATGAACTGTCGAATGAGGTGAAATTTCCGCCGTACATGTTTGTTCTTCTGGTGATTCCTTGGCTCCTTAGCCTGCGCTATCGCCCCATTATTATCACAATGTAGATTCAATGGGCTAGCCGCATTAGGAAACACACCAAGATCAATGAGGAAACGCCTCATCCAAACACCTTCCTTTGCAGCTTCCGAAGCCGCAATGTACTCGGCTTCGTTGTAGAATCGGACACTTTGTCTCCCGCTTGGAACTTTTCCACTTCTTCGCACCACCGTTTACCGTGAACACGAAACCTGATTGAGATTGTGAATCATCTACATCAGTTTGGAAGCTAGCATCGGTGTAACCATTTACAACGAGCTCTTCCTCACCTCCATAGATCAGGAACTCATCCTTAGTTCTTCTCAAGTACTTAAGGATGTTTTTAACCAGCGTCCAGTGACTCTCACCAGGATTGCCTTGGTACCTGCTCGCAACACTTAGAGCATATGAGACATCTGGGCGAGTACATATCATGGCATACATGATGGAACCGACTGCCGAAGCATATGGAACCTTACTCATGCGTTTGCGCTCTTCATCTGATGAAGGACATTGCTTGTCGCTAAAGCGCATACCATGTGACATAGGCAAGAACCCTTTCTTGGATTGCTCCATGTTGAACCGTTTCAACACCTTGTCAATATATGTATCTTGGCATAATCCTATTAGCCTTTTCGACCTATCTCTATAGATCTTAATGCCCAAGATGTATGCTGCATCTCCCAAATCCTTCATAGAAAAACTATTATTCAGTGAAGTTTTTACAGATTGCAACATAGGAATGTCATTCCCAATCAATAGTATGTCATCCACATACAAGATTAGAAATACAACAGCGCTCCCACTAGCCTTTTGGTAAACACAAGGCTCTTCTTCATTCTGACGGAAGCCAAACCCTTTGACAACCTCATCAAAACGAATGTTCCAACTCCGAGATGCTTGCTTTAACCCATAAATAGATTTCTTAAGCTTGCATATTTTTCCAAAGCATTATTTGGATCAACAAAACCTTCGGGCCGTATCATATACACGTCCTCTTCCAAATTTCCATTTAGAAAGGCTGTTTTAACATCCATCTCGCCAAATTTCATAATCGAAATAGGCGGCTATTGCTAGAATGATCCGGATAGATTTAAGCATCGCTCTTGGAGAGAATGTCTCGTCGTAGTCAATTCCTTGAACTTGCCGAAAACCCTTTGCGACAAGTCGAGCTTTATAGACGTGAACATTTCCGTCCATATCTTTCTTCTTTTTATAGATCCATTTGCACTCGATGGGTCTAACACCATCAAAGTGGGTCAACCAAGTTCCAAACTTGATTATTTCCCATGGAATCTATCTCGGATCTCATGGCACTCGCCATTGCTCGGAATACGAGTCCATCATAGCTTCGCGTATGTTGTAGGTTCGTCATCGTCCAACAATAACAGATCCCCACGCAACTCGCGAAGTCTTTGCGATCTTCGTGGTTGTGGAGGTGTTTCGTGGCCACGGGCATCTCAACTTGTTCTGCTACATTAGCATCACTCGTAGAGTCCTTCTCGACCGGCTCATCTTGAACTTCTTCAAGATACACCTTTTGTCCACTCTTCTCTCTTTTGAGAAACTCTTTCTCTAAGAAAACACCGTTTCGAGCAACAAACACTTTGCCCTCTCGAGCGGTTGTAGAAGTAATATCCTAAAGTTTCCTTTGGATATCCCACGAAAAAACACTTGTCCGATTTGGGTTTTAGCTTATCGATATAAGCCGTTTGACATAAACCTCACAACCCCAAATTTTTAGAAAAGACAAACTAGGACTCTTCCCGGTCCATATCTCATATGGTGTCTTAACTACGGACTTAGATGGTACTCTATTCAATGTGAAAGCGGCCGTTTCTAGAGCATATCCCCAAAATGATAAAGGTAGGTCCGACCGGCTCATCATAGACCGAACCATGTCCAACAAAGTCCGATTACGCCGCTCGGACACGCCATTTCTCTGTGGCGTTCAGTGGCGTAAGCCGTGGAACAATTCCGCAACTCTTAAGATGATTGCTAAACTCATGACTCAAATATTCGCCTCCATGATCGATCGCAAGGCCTTAATTTTCTTGCCACGTTGGTTCTCTACTTCATTCTGAAATTCTTTGAACTTTTCAAATGTTTCGGACTTATGCTTCATTAGGTAGACATAGCCATATCTACTAAAGTCATCAAGTAAAAGTTATGAAGTATTGAAAACCGCCTCTAGCTATCGTGCTCATTGGTCCACATACATCACTATGTACTAGTTCCAATAAGTCGACGCTCTCTCGGGAAAACCCGAGAAAGGCGTCTTGGTCATCTTGCCTAAAAGGCAAGCCTCACATGTCTCGTAAGATTCAAAATCAAACGAAGTTAGAAGTCCATCATCATGGAGCCTCTTCATGCGATTTTCACTTATATGACCCAAACGACAATGCCACATATATGTAGGACTTAACTCATTAAGACGAGGCCTTTTAGCATTAACATTACAGACTGCAGTGCATCATCAAGATTTAAAATCGAATCCCGACGGCAGTGAAGTTGCATCGTCCCGACGTTCAACGCAGCAACTCTTGCATTGTTGCCCACGTGGAAATCAACCTCTCCTTTCTTCACGCTTCTACTTCTTATCATTCCTTGCATCGTATTGCAAATATGAGCAACCGATCCGGTATCAAATACCCAAGAATTGATATAAGAGTTAGCGAGGAAGATGTCCGTAACATAAACAACAAGCGTATGAGCGGGAGTACTTTTACTACCGTCGTCCTTCTCTAAGGACGCCAAGTACGGCTTGCGGTTTCTCTTCCAAAGTGACCATTCTTACCACAATGAAAACATTTAGCATCGCCCGGTGGTCCAGCTTTGGGGGCGGGCGGAGCGGCTTGGAGATCTCATCTTTAGCCTTGCCCTTTTTCTTCCCCCGGCCCTTCTTTCTCTTAAAGTTAGGCTTGTTCGGGACTGCCAACACTTGGCCACCGACACGCTTCTTAATGTCGGCCTCGCTGTTTTCAGCATGCCACACAACTCATTCAAGCCCCTCTCGCCCCATGCATATGGTAGTTCGCAATGAAGTTCCCATAGCTAGGTGGCGAGACGAGAGAATGAAATCGTAGCCAACTCTAGGCCAATTGGGAAGCCTAGCTTCTCCAACCTCCGAGTGTAACCAACCATCTTGATTACGTGTGGCCAACAACGGTGCACCCTCTCGCTAGCTTGGTCACGGCAGATGCATCATCGCGAGCTCATCGGTAAGGGGGTGTCTAGATATTCCTCCTTTTTCTCAGCCACGAGAACAATTCTCGATTGCGGATCCAATCCGCATAATTTGTTCCATTCAACTTATCTTTCTCAAGAATTGAACGCAAAGTAAATGGTTGCTTAGAAGACGCCATTAATCTACAACATAAGTAATGCAAAATACTAAGACAAAATATCCATGATAGAGTAAATAATATCAAATATGATTTACTCCCACTAAAATCAATATCCCTCGATTGAAACTTAGTGATTCAAGACCCACAACTAGCAAGTCGACTAGTGAGCTTTAGCATCACCGCTAGAAGACATGATAGATCGGTAAGCAACTCTTTGCTAATCATATCGCATATGACTCTTGTTGTTGGATAGCATCTCTATGCTTGGGTTACCAACTTCTCATGCTCCAAGGTCCCTAACCGTTAGGATGACCTTGTTTAAGCAACCAAACCTTCGCAGTAAGTATCCGATACGAACTGTCTTAGTCAAATAAAATCGATGGCACCCTAATTTCATAGACCCACCATCGATTGTACAAGACAATGGACAGTGCAAGGTTTGGGGGAGCACAAACTTAAACATGCGAGGGATCGTTCTACTTCACTACCGCACGAATGTAGACAAAAACATTATAGCATGTGAAAATAGAACATGGTAAGAACGACATAAACACGAGATATGGGCTCTACCGTCATCAAAACCTGCAAAACAGAGGTAACCGATTCCGACTACAAAAAGTAAATCGCGAAAAACTCTATCTTCCAAGCAGTTTTTCGCAAATCTGCTCGGGCCAAACTGACAAGTCAGTTTGGGGTGTATGTAAAATTTTTTTCTCTACAACTTTCGTTTAAGAATTGTCTCGATCCGAGTTACGGTTAAAAAGTTACGGCTGTTTTATGAACAGAACTTTTTTCAGCAACCCGGCGCCCGGTGGCTGATCCAATCTGCCACCGCCGCGCATCTCATGCGCTCGGCACTTGACCTAGGGTTCAATTCGATCAATCTGATTGATCTCTAACTCGCCGTGATTGGATTTACATGTATCACTTAACTCGGATGGCGGAATTCCGACCGGCACGAGTAGATCGTTACAAGACCAACGTGGCAAGATCATGAACCAAGATCGAGACTCATCTAAAACCACGCATATCACATATGCGACATCCGTAACCTATAACAACGCGGTATAGAGCTCGATACCACTTGTTGGGATATGAGGGTGCTACCCTAGCCGAGAAAACAGGTTAAGGGCCATTCGGGCTCTCAGGTGATGACAAACATTGTGGTGAGGCCAGAGGTGTCAAAATGCCTTAACTATGGCATACGGTCATGGTTGACCTAGTGCCGAGAGCGTAGGACACGCAGGAACCGGGCATTTGTGCGGTAGCATAGTCGTGTGTGCAAATATGGGCGGTTCTAGAGCGTGGAGCCATGGTTAAGGGCCATTCGGGTTCTCAGGGGCGGCAACAAACGCTATCTTTGGAGAGGCCGAGAGGTGTCAAAATGCCTTAACCATGGCGCATGGGCATGCTTGACTTGGTGCGTGGAGCCGTTGGACTCGCAGGAACCAACCGTGCGGCAGCAAAGTCGTGTGTGCAAATATGGTAGTTCTGGAGCCGTGGAGTCGAGGTTAAGGGCCATTCAGGCTCTCGAGCTATGGCAGACGCTATGGTAGAGAGGCCAGAGGTGTCAAAATGCCTTAACCATGGCGTACGGGCATGCTTGACTCAGTGCCGGGGGCCATAGGACGTGTTGGAACCGACCGTGCGGCAGCATGGTCGTGTGTGCAAATAAGGCAGTTTTGGAGCCGTGGAGCCATGGTTAAGGGCCCTTCAGGCTCTTGGGTGATGGAAAACTCTATGGTGGAGAGGTGAGAGGCATCAAAATGGCTTAACCATGGCGTACGGGCGTGCTTGACACGGTGCCGAGAGCCATAGGATGCACAGGATCCGGCCTTGCGGCAGCACAGTCGTGTGTGCAATTATGGATGTTCTGGAGTCGTGGAGCTGTAGTCAAGGGCCGTTCGGGCTCTTGGGTGATGACAAA
Organism: Themeda triandra; assembly: GCA_018135685.1. Lineage (NCBI taxonomy): Eukaryota > Viridiplantae > Streptophyta > Magnoliopsida > Poales > Poaceae > Themeda > Themeda triandra. The sequence goes on from JAENPR010001360.1 coordinate 58,350, forward strand.
CATTGTGGTGGTGAGGCCAGAGGCATCAAAATGCCTTAACCATGGCATACGGTCATGCTTGACCTAGTGTCGAGAGTTGTAGGACACGCAGGAACCGGCTGTGCGGTAGCATAGTCATGTGAGCAAATATGGCAGTTCTAGAGCTATGGAGCCATGGTTAAGGGCCATTCGGGTTCTCGGGCGGCAACAAACACTGTGGTGGAGAGGCCAGAGGTGTCAAAACACCTTAACCATGGTGCATGGGCATGCTTGACTTGGTGCGAGGAGTCGTAGGACGCGCAGGAACCGGCCGTGCGGCAGCAAAGTCGTGTGTGCAAATATGGTAGTTCTGGAGCCGTGGAGCCGAGCTTAAGGGCCATTCAGGCTCTCGAGTGACGGCAAATGCTATGGTAGAGAGGCCAGAGGTGTCAAAATGCCTTAACCATGGTGTACGGGCATGCTTGACTCAGTGCCGGGAGCCATAGGACGCGTTGGAACCGACCGTGTGGCAGCATGGTCGTGTGTGCAAATATGGTAGTTTTACAGCCGTGGAGCCGTGGTTAAGGGCCCTTCAGGCTCTCGGGTGATGGAAAACTCTATGGTGGAGAGGTGAGAGGCATCAAAATGGCTTAACCATGGCGTACGGGCGTGCTTGACCCGGTGCCGAGAGCCTTAGGATGCACAGGATCCGGCCATGTGGCAGCACAGTCGTGTGTGCAATTATGGATGTTCTAGAGTCGTGGAGCTGTAGTTAAGGGCCGTTCGGGCTCTCGGGTGATGAAAAACATTGTGGTGGTGAGGCCAGAGGCATCAAAACGCCTTAACCATGGCGTACGGTCGTGCTTGACCTAGTGTCGAGAGCTGTAGGACACGCAGGAACCGGCTGTGCAGTAGCATAGTTGTGTGTGCAAATATGGCAGTTCTAGAGCTGTGGAGCCATGGTTAAGGGCCATTCGGGTTCTAGGGTGACAACAAACGCTGTGGTGGAGAGGCTAGAGGTGTCAAAATGCCTTAACCATGGCGCATGGGTGTGCTTGACTTGGTGCGAGGAGCCGTAGGACGCGCAGGAACCGGCCGTGCGGCAGCAAAGTCGTGTGTGCAAATATGGTAGTTCTGGAGCCGTGGAGTCGAGGTTAAGGGCCATTCAGGCTCTCGAGTGATGGCAAATGCTATGGTAGAGAGGCTAGAGGTGTCAAAATGCATTAACCATGGCGTACGGGCATGCTTGACTCAGTGCCAGGAGCCATAGGATGCGTTGGAACCGACCGTGCGGCAGCATGGTCGTGTGTGAAATATGGCAGTTTTGGAGCCGTGGAACCATGGTTAATGGCCCTTCAGGCTCTCAGGTGATGGAAAACTCTATGGTGGAGAGGTGAGAGGCATCAAAATGGCTTAACCATGGGGGTACGAGTGCTTGAACCGGTGCCGAGAGCCGTAGGATGCACAGGATCCGGCCGTGTGGCAGCATAGTCGTGTGTGCAAATATGGAAGTTCTGGAGTCATGGAGCTGTGGTTAAGGGCCGTTCGGGCTCTCGGGTGATGACAAACATTATGGTGGTGAGGTCAGAGGCGTCAAAATGCCTTAACCATTGCATACGTTCGTGCTTGACCTGGTGCCGAGAGCTGTAGGACACGCAAGAACCGGTTGTGCGGTAGCATAGCCGTGTGTGCAAATTTGGCAGTTCTAGAGCTGTGGAGCCATGGTTCAGGGCCATTCGGATTCTTGGGCGGCAACAAACGCTATGCTGGAGAGGCCAGAGGTGTCAAAACACCTTAACCATGGCGCTTGGGCATGCTTTACTTGGTGCCAGGAGCCGTAGGACGTGCAGGAACCAGCCGTGCGGCAGCAAAGTCGTGTGTGCAAATATGGCAGTTCTGGAGCCGTGGAGCCAAGGTTAAGGACCATTCAGGCTCACGAGCTATGGCAAACACTATGGTAGAGAGGCTAGAGGTGTCAAAATGCCTTAACCATGGCGTACGGGCATGCTTGACTTAGTGCCGGGAGCCATAGGACGCGTTGGAACCGACCGTGTGGCAGCATGGTCGTGTGTGCAAATATGGTAGTTTTACAGCCGTGGAGCCATGGTTAAGGGCCCTTCAGGCTCTCAGGTGATGGAAAACTCTATGGTGGAGAGGTGAGAGGCATCAAAATGGCTTAACCATGGCGTACGGGCGTGCTTGACCCGGTGCCGAGAGCCTTAGGATGCACAGGATCCGGCCATGTGGCAGCACAGTCGTGTGTGCAATTATGGATGTTCTAGAGTCGTGGAGCTGTAGTTAAGGGCTGTTCGGGCTCTCAGGTGATGACAAACATTGTGGTGGTGAGGCCAGAGGCATCAAAACGCCTTAACCATGGCATACGGTCGTGCTTGACCTAGTGTCGAGAGCTGTAGGACACGCAGGAACTGGCTGTGCGGTAGCATAGGCGTGTGTGCAAATATGGTAGTTCTAGAGCTGTGGAGCCATGGTTAAGGGCCATTCGGGTTCTCGGGCGGCAACAAACACTGTGGTGGAGAGGCCAGAGGTGTCAAAATGCCTTAACCATGGCGCATGGGCGTGCTTGACTTGGTGCGAGGAGCCGTAGGACGCGCAAGAACCGGCCGTGCGGCAGCAAAGTCGTGTGTGCAAATATGGTAGTTCTGGAGCCATGGGGCCGAGGTTAAGGGCCGTTCAGGCTCTCGAGCGATGGCAAACACTATGGTAGAGAGGCCAGAGGTGTCAAAATGCCTTAACCATGGTGTACAGGCATGCTTGACTCAGTGCCGGGAGCCATAGAACGCGTTGGAGCCGACCATGCGGCAGCATGGTCGCGTGTGCAAATATGGTAGTTTTGGAGCCGTGGAGCCATGGTTAAGGGCCCTTCAGGCTCTAGGGTGATGGAAAACTCGGAGGTGAGAGGCATCAAAATGGCGTAACCATGCCGTGCAGGCGTGCTTGACCCGGTGCCAAGAGCCGTTGGATGCACAGGATCTGGCCGTGCGGCAGCATAGTTGTGTGTGCAATTATGGATGTTCTGGAGTCGTGGAGCTATAGTTAAGGCCCGTTTAGGCTCTCAGGTGATGACAAACATTATGGTGGCGAGGCTAGAGACATCAAAACGCCTTAACCATGGCATACGGTCATGCTTGACCTAGTGTCGAGAGCTGCAGGACACGCACGAACCGGCTGTGCGGTAGCATATTCGTGTGTGCAAATATGGCAGTTCTAGAGCTGTGGAGCCATGGTTAAGGGCCATTCGGGTTCTCAGGCAGCAACAAATGCTATGGTGGAGAGGCTAGAGGTGTCAAAATGTATTAACCATGGCACATGGGCGTGCTTGACTTGGAGCGAGGAGCCGTAGGGCGCAGGAACCCGGCCGTGCGGCAAAGTCGTGTGTGCAAATATGGCAGTTCTGGAGCCGTGGAGCCAAGGTTAAGGGACGTTCAGGCTCTCGAGCTATGGCAAACGCTATGGTAGAGAGGCCAGAGGTGTCAAAATGCCTTAACCATGGCGTTGGAACCGACCGTGCGGCAACATGGTTGTGTGTGTAAATATGGTAGTTTTGGAGCCGTGGAGCCGTGGTTAAGGGCCCTTCAGGCTCTCGGGTGATGGAAAGCTCTATGGTGGAGAGGTGAGAGGCATAAAAATAGCTTAACCATGGCATACGGGCATGCTTGACCCGGTGCCGAGAGCCATAGGATGCACAAGATCCGGCCGTGCGGCAGCACAGTGTGCAAATATGAAAGTTCTGGAGTCATGGAGCTGTGGTTAAGGGACGTTCGGGCTCTCGGGTGATGACAAATATTGTGGTGGTGAGGCCAGAGGCATCAAAATGCCTTAACTATGTCATACGGTCGTGCTTGACCTAGTGCCGAGAACTATAGGACACGCAGGAACCGGCTGTGCGGTAGCATAGTCGTGTGTGCAATTATGGCAGTTCTAGAGCTGTGGAGCCATGGTTAAGGGCCATTCGGGTTCTCGGGCGGCAACAAACACTGTGCTGGAGAGGCCAGAGGTGTCAAAATGCCTTAACCATGGCGCATGGGCGTGCTTGACTTGGTGCGAGGAGCCATAGGATGCGCGGGAACCGGCCGTGCGGCAGCAAAGTCGTGTGTGCAAATATGGTAGTTCTGGAGCCGTGGAGCCGAGGTGAAGGGCCATTCAGGCTCTCAAGCGACGACAAACGCTATGATAGAGAGGCCAGAGGTGTCAAAATGCCTTAACCATGGCGTACGGGCATGCTTGACTCAGTGTCGGGAGCCATAGGACGCGATGGAACTGACCGTGCGGCAGCATGGTCGTGTGTGCAAATATGGCAGTTTTGGAGCCGTGGAGACATGGTTAAGGGCCCTTCAGGCTCTCGGGTGATGGAAAACTCTATGGTGGAGAGGTGAGAGGCATCAAATGGCTTAACCATGGGGTACGAGCGTGCTTGACCCGGTGCCGAGAGCCATAGGATGCACAGGATCCGGCCGTGCGACAGCACAGTCGTGTGTGCAAATATGGAAGTTCTAGAGTCATGGAGCTGTGGTTAAGGGCCGTTCGGGCTCTCGAGTGATGACAAATATGTGATGGTGAGGCTAGAGATGTCAAAACACCTTAACTATGGCATAGAGTCATGCTTGACCTAGTGCCGAGAGCTGTAGGACACGCAGGAACCGGCTGTGCGGCAGCATAGTCGTGTGTGCAAATATGGCAGTTCTAGAGCTATGGAGCCATGGTTAAGGGCCATTCGGGCACTTGGGCGGCAACAAATGCTGTGGTGGAGAGGCCAGAGGTGTCAAAATGCCTTAACCATGGCACATGGGAGTGCTTGACTTGGTGCGAGGAGCCGTAGGACGCGCAGGAACCAGCCGTGCGGCAGCAAAGTCGTGTGTGCAAATATGGCAGTTCTGGAGCCGTGGAGCCAAGGTTAAGGGCCGTTCAGGCTCTCGAGCTATGGCAAACGCTATGGTAGAGAGGCTAGAGATGTCAAAATGCCTTAACCATGGCGTACGGGCATGCTTGACTCAGTGCCGGGAACCATAGGACGCGTTGGAACCGACCGTTCGGCAACATGGTCGTGTCTGCAAATAAGGCAGTTTTGGAGCCGTGGAGCCATGGTTAAGGGCCCTTTAGGCTCTCGGGTGATGGAAAACTCTATGGTGGAGAGGTGAGAGGCATCAAAATGGCTTAACCATGGCCTACGGGCGTGCTTGACCCGGTGCCGAGAGCCATAGGATGCACAGGATCCGGCCATGTGGCAGCACAGTCGTGTGTGCAATTATGGATGTTCTAGAGTCGTGGAGCTGTAGTTAAGGGCCGTTCGGGCTCTCGGGTGATGACAAACATTGTGGTGGTGAGGCCAGAGGCATCAAAATGCCTTAACCATGGCATACGGTCATGCTTGACCTAGTGTCGAGAGTTGTAGGACACGCAGGAACCGGCTGTGCGGTAGCATTGTCATGTGAGCAAATATGGCAGTTCTAGAGCTATGGAGCCATGGTTAAGGGCCATTCGGGTTCTCGGGCAGCAACAAACACTGTGGTGGAGAGGCCAGAGGTGTCAAAACACCTTAACCATGGTGCATGGGCATGCTTGACTTGGTGCGAGGAGTCGTAGGACGCGCAGGAACCGGCCGTGCGGCAGCAAAGTCGTGTGTGCAAATATGGTAGTTCTAGAGCCGTGGAGCCGAGCTTAAGGGCCATTCAGGCTCTCGAGTGACGGCAAATGCTATGGTAGAGAGGCCAGAGGTGTCAAAATGCCTTAACCATGGTGTACGGGCATGCTTGACTCAGTGCCGGGAGCCATAGGACGCGTTGGAACCGACCGTGTGGCAGCATGGTCGTGTGTGCAAATATGGTAGTTTTGGAGCCGTGGAGCCGTGGTTAAGGGCCCTTCAGGCTCTCGAGTGATGGAAAACTCTATGGTGGAGAGGTGAGAGGCATCAAAATGGCTTAACCATGGCGTACGGGCGTGCTTGACCCGGTGCCGAGAGCCTTAGGATGCACAGGATCCGGCCATGTGGCAGCACAGTCGTGTGTGCAATTATGGATGTTCTAGAGTCGTGGAGCTGTAGTTAAGGGCCGTTCGGGCTCTCGGGTGATGAAAAACATTGTGGTGGTGAGGCCAGAGGCATCAAAATGCCTTAACCATGGCGTACGGTCGTGCTTGACCTAGTGTCGAGAGCTGTAGGACACGCACAGGAACCGGCTGTGCGGTAGCATAGTCGTGTGTGCAAATATGGCAGTTCTAGAGTTATGGAGCCATGGTTAAGGGCCATTCGGGTTCTCGGGTGACAACAAACGCTGTGGTGGAGAGGCTAGAGGTGTCAAAATGCCTTAACCATGGCGCATGGGTGTGCTTGACTTGGTGCGAGGAGCCGTAGGGACGCGCAGGAACCGGCCGTGCGGCAGCAAAGTCGTGTGTGCAAATATGGTAGTTCTGGAGCCGTGGAGTCGAGGTTAAGGGCCATTCAGGCTCTCGAGTGATGGCAAATGCTATGGTAGAGAGGCTAGAGGTGTCAAAATGCATTAACCATGGCGTACGGGCATGCTTGACTCAGTGCCAGGAGCCATAGGATGCGTTGGAACCGACCGTGCGGCGCAAAGCATGGTCGTGTGTGAAATATGGCAGTTTTGGAGCCGTGGAACCATGGTTAATGGCCCTTCAGGCTCTTAGGTGATGGAAAACTCTATGGTGGAGAGGTGAGAGGCATCAAAATGGCTTAACCATGGGGGTACGAGTGCTTGAACCGGTGCCGAGAGCCGTAGGATGCACAGGATCCGGCCGTGTGGCAGCATAGTCGTGTGTGCAAATATGGAAGTTCTGGAGTCATGGAGCTGTGGTTAAGGGCCGTTCGGGCTCTCGGGTGACGACAAACATTATGGTGGTGAGGTCAGAGGCGTCAAAATGCCTTAACCATTGCATACGTTCGTGCTTGACCTGGTGCCGAGAGCTGTAGGACACGCAAGAACCGGTTGTGCGGTAGCATAGCCGTGTGTGCAAATTTGGCAGTTCTAGAGCTGTGGAGCCATGGTTCAGGGCCATTCGGGTTCTTGGGCGGCAACAAACGCTATGCTGGAGAGGCCAGAGGTGTCAAAACGCCTTAACCATGGCGCTTGGGCATGCTTTACTTGGTGCCAGGAGCCGTAGGACGTGCAGGAACCAGCCGTGCGGCAGCAAAGTCGTGTGTGCAAATATGGCAGTTCTGGAGCCGTGGAGCCAAGGTTAAGGACCATTCGGGCTCACGAGCTATGGCAAACACTATGGTAGAGAGGCTAGAGGTGTCAAAATGCCTTAACCATGGCGTACGGGCATGCTTGACTTAGTGCCGGGAGCCATAGGACGCGTTGGAACCGACCGTGTGGCAGCATGGCCGTGTGTGCAAATATGGTAGTTTTACAGCCGTGGAGCCGTGGTTAAGGGCCCTTCAGGCTCTCAGGTGATGGAAAACTCTATGGTGGAGAGGTGAGAGGCATCAAAATGGCTTAACCATGGCGTACGGGCGTGCTTGACCCGGTGCCGAGAGCCTTAGGATGCACAGGATCCGGCCATGTGGCAGCACAGTCGTGTGTGCAATTATGGATGTTCTAGAGTCGTGGAGCTATAGTTAAGGGCCGTTCGGGCTCTCAGGTGATGACAAACATTGTGGTGGTGAGGCCAGAGGCATCAAAATGCCTTAACCATGGCATACGGTCGTGCTTGACCTAGTGTCGAGAGCTGTAGGACACGCAGGAACTGGCTGTGCGGTAGCATAGGCGTGTGTGCAAATATGGCAGTTCTAGAGCTGTGGAGCCATGGTTAAGGGCCATTCGGGTTCTCGGGCGGCAACAAACACTGTGGTGGAGAGGCCAGAGGTGTCAAAATGCCTTAACCATGGCGCATGGGCGTGCTTGACTTGGTGCGAGGAGCCGTAGGACGCGCAAGAACCGGCCGTGCGGCAGCAAAGTCGTGTGTGCAAATATGGTAGTTCTGGAGCCATGGGGCCGAGGTTAAGGGCCGTTCAGGCTCTCGAGCGACGGCAAACACTATGGTAGAGAGGCCAGAGGTGTCAAAATGCCTTAACCATGGTGTACAGGCATGCTTGACTCAGTGCCGGGAGCCATAGGACGCGTTGGAACCGACCATGCGGCAGCATGGTCGTGTGTGCAAATATGGTAGTTTTGGAGCCGTGGAGCCATGGTTAAGGGCCCTTCAGGCTCTAGGGTGATGGAAAACTCGGAGGTGAGAGGCATCAAAATGGCGTAACCATGCCGTGCAGGCGTGCTTGACCCGGTGCCAAGAGCCGTTGGATGCACAGGATCTGGCCGTGCGGCAGCATAGTTGTGTGTGCAATTATGGATGTTCTGGAGTCGTGGAGCTATAGTTAAGGCCCGTTTAGGCTCTCAGGTGATGACAAACATTATGGTGGCGAGGCTAGAGACATCAAAATGCCTTAACCATGGCATACGGTCATGCTTGACCTAGTGTCGAGAGCTGCAGGACACGCACGAACCGGCTGTGCGGTAGCATATTCGTGTGTGCAAATATGGCAGTTCTAGAGCTGTGGAGCCATGGTTAAGGGCCATTCGGGTTCTCAGGCAGCAACAAATGCTATGGTGGAGAGGCTAGAGGTGTCAAAACGTATTAACCATGGCACATGGGCGTGCTTGACTTGGAGCGAGGAGCCGTAGGACGCGCAGGAACCAGCCGTGCGGCAGCAAAGTCGTGTGTGCAAATATGGCAGTTCTGGAGCCGTGGAGCCAAGGTTAAGGGACGTTCAGGCTCTCGAGCTATGGCAAACGCTATGGTAGAGAGGCCAGAGGTGTCAAAATGCCTTAACCATGGCGTTGGAACCGACCGTGCGGCAACATGGTTGTGTGTGTAAATATGGTAGTTTTGGAGCCGTGGAGCCGTGGTTAAGGGCCCTTCAGGCTCTCGGGTGATGGAAAGCTCTATGGTGGAGAGGTGAGAGGCATAAAAATATCTTAACCATGGCATACGGGCATGCTTGACCCGGTGCCGAGAGCCATAGGATGCACAAGATCCGGCCGTGCGGCAAAGACGTGTGTGCAAATATGGAAGTTCTAGAGTCATGGAGCTGTGGTTAAGGGACGTTCGGGCTCTCGGGTGATGACAAATATTGTGGTGGTGAGGCCAGAGGCATCAAAATGCCTTAACTATGTCATACGGTCATGCTTGACCTAGTGCCGAGAACTATAGGACACGCAGGAACCGGCTGTGCGGTAGCATAGTCGTGTGTGCAATTATGGCAGTTCTAGAGCTGTGGAGCCATGGTTAAGGGCCATTCGGGTTCTCGGGCGGCAACAAACACTGTGGTGGAGAGGCCAGAGGTGTCAAAATGCCTTAACCATGGCGCATGGGCGTGCTTGACTTGGTGCGAGGAGCCATAGGATGCGCGGGAACCGGCCGTGCGGCAGCAAAGTCGTGTGTGCAAATATGGTAGTTCTGGAGCCGTGGAGCCGAGGTTAAGGGCCATTCAGGCTCTCAAGCGACGACAAACGCTATGATAGAGAGGCCAGAGGTGTCAAAATGCCTTAACCATGGCGTACGGGCATGCTTGACTCAGTGTCGGGAGCCATAGGACGCGTTGGAACTGACCGTGCGGCAGCATGGTCGTGTGTGCAAATATGGTAGTTTTGGAGCCGTGGAGCCATGGTTAAGGGCCCTTCAGGCTCTCGGGTGATGGAAAACTCTATGGTGGAGAGGTGAGAGGCATCAAAATGGCTTAACCATGGGGTACGAGCGTGCTTGACCCGGTGCCGAGAGCCATAGGATGCACGGGATCCGGCCGTGCGGCAAAGACACGGTCGTGTGTGCAAATATGGAAGTTCTAGAGTCATGGAGAGCGTGGTTAAGGGCCGTTCGGGCTCTCGGGTGATGACAAATATGCGTGGTGAGGCTAGAGATGTCAAAACACCTTAACTATGGCATACGAGTCATGCTTGACCTAGTGCCGAGAGCCTGTAGGACACGCAGGAACCCGGGCGTGCGGTAGCATAGTCGTGTGTGCAAATATGGCGGTTCTAGAGCTATGGAGCCATGGTTAAGGGCCATTCGGGTTCTGGGCGGCAACAAATGCTGTGGTGGAGAGGCCTAGAGGTGTCAAAATGCCTTAACCATGGCACATGGGAGTGCTTGACTTGGTGCGAGGAGCCGTAGGACGCGCAGGAACCGGCCGTGCGGCAAAGCAAAGTCGTGTGTGCAAATATGGCAGTTCTGGAGCCGTGGAGCCAAGGTTAAGGGCCATTCAGGCTCTCGAGCTATGGCAAACGCTATGGTAGAGAGGCTAGAGATGTCAAAATGCCTTAACCATGGCGTACGGGCATGCTTGACTCAGTGCCGGGAACCATAGGACGCGTTGGAACCGACCGTTCGGCAACATGGTCGTGTCTGCAAATATGGTAGTTTAACAGCCGTGGAGCCATGGTTAAGGGCCCTTCAGGCTCTCGGGTGATGGAAAACTCTATGGTGGAGAGGTGAGAGGCATCAAAATGGCTTAACCATGGCCTACGGGCGTGCTTGACCCGGTGCCGAGAGCCTTAGGATGCACAGGATCCGGCCATGTGGCAGCACAGTCGTGTGTGCAATTATGGATGTTCTAGAGTCGTGGAGCTGTAGTTAAGGGCCGTTCGGGCTCTCGGGTGATGAAAAACATTGTGGTGGTGAGGCCAGAGGCATCAAAATGCCTTAACCATGGCATACGGTCATGCTTGACCTAGTGTCGAGAGTTGTAGGACACGCAGGAACCGGCTGTGCAGTAGCATAGTTGTGTGTGCAAATATGGCAGTTCTAGAGCTGTGGAGCCATGGTTAAGGGCCATTCGGGTTCTAGGGCGACAACAAACGCTGTGGTGGAGAGGCTAGAGGTGTCAAAATGCCTTAACCATGGCGCATGGGCGTGCTTGACTTGGTGCGAGGAGCCGTAGGACGCGCAGGAACCGGCCGTGCGGCAGCAAAGTCGTGTGTGCAAATATGGTAGTTCTGGAGCCGTGGAGTCGAGGTTAAGGGCCATTCAGGCTCTCGAGTGATGGAAAATGCTATGGTAGAGAGGCCAGAGGTGTCAAAATGCATTAACCATGGCGTACGGGCATGCTTGACTCAGTGCCAGGAGCCATAGGATGCGTTGGAACCGACCGTGCGGCAGCATGGTCGTGTGTGAAATATGGCAGTTTTGGAGCCGTGGAACCGTGGTTAATGGCCCTTCAGGCTCTCGGGTGATGGAAAACTCTATGGTGGAGAGGTGAGAGGCATCAAAATGGCTTAACCATGGGGTACGAGTGCTTGAACCGGTGCCGAGAGCCGTAGGATGCACAGGATCCGGCCGTGTGGCAGCATAGTCGTGTGTGCAAATATGGAAGTTCTGGAGTCATGGAGCTGTGGTTAAGGGCCGTTCGGGCTCTCGGGTGACGACAAACATTATGGTGGTGAGGTCAGAGGCATCAAAATGCCTTAACCATTGCATACGTTCGTGCTTGACCTGGTGCCGAGAGCTGTAGGACACGCAAGAACCGGCTGTGCGGTAGCATAGCCGTGTGTGCAAATTTGGCAGTTCTAGAGCTGTGGAGCCATGGATCAGGGCCATTCGAGTTCTTGGGCGGCAACAAACGCTATGCTGGAGAGGCCAGAGGTGTCAAAATGCCTTAACCATGGCGCTTGGGCATGCTTTACTTGGTGCCAGGAGCCGTAGGACGTGCAGGAACCAGCCGTGCGGCAGCAAAGTCGTGTGTGCAAATATGACAGTTCTGGAGCCGTGGAGCCAAGGTTAAGGACCATTCAGGCTCACGAGCTATGGCAAACACTATGGTAGAGAGGCTAGAGGTGTCAAAATGCCTTAACCATGGCGTACGGGCATGCTTGACTTAGTGCCGGGAGCCATAGGACGCGTTGGAACCGACCGTGTGGCAGCATGGTCGTGTGTGCAAATATGGTAGTTTTGGAGCCGTGGAGCCGTGGTTAAGGGCCCTTCAGGCTCTCGGGTGATGGAAAACTCTATGGTGGAGAGGTGAGAGGCATCAAAATGGCGTAACCATGCCGTGCAGGCGTGCTTGACCCGGTGCCAAGAGCCGTTGGATGCACAGGATCTGGCCGTGCGGCAGCACAGTTGTGTGTGCAATTATGGATGTTCTGGAGTCGTGGAGCTATAGTTAAGGCCCGTTTAGGCTCTCAGGTGATGACAAACATTATGCTGGCGAGGCCAGAGACATCAAAACGCCTTAACCATGGCATACGGTCATGCTTGACCTAGTGTCGAGAGCTGCAGGACACGCACGAACTGGCTGTGCGGTAGCATATTCGTGTGTGCAAATATGGCAGTTCTAGAGCTGTGGAGCCATGGTTAAGGGCCATTCGGGTTCTCGGGCGGCAACAAACACTGTGCTGGAGAGGCCAGAGGTGTCAAAATGCCTTAACCATGGCGCGTGGGCGTGCTTGACTTGGTGCGAGGAGCCATAGGATGCGCGGGAACCGGCCGTGCGGCAGCAAAGTCGTGTGTGTAAATATGGTAGTTCTGGAGCCGTGGAGCCGAGGTTAAGGGCCATTCAGGCTCTCAAGCGATGACAAACGCTATGATAGAGAGGCCAGAGGTGTCAAAATGCCTTAACCATGGCGTACGGGCATGCTTGACTCAGTGTCGGGAGCCATAGGACGCGATGGAACTGACCGTGCGGCAGCATGGTCGTGTGTGCAAATATGGCAATTTTGGAGCCGTGGAGACATGGTTAAGGGCCCTTCAGGCTCTCGGGTGATGGAAAACTCTATGGTGGAGAGGTGAGAGGCATCAAAATGGCTTAACCATGGGGTACGAGCGTGCTTGACCCGGTGCCGAGAGCCATAGGATGCACAGGATCCGGCCGTGCGACAGCACAGTCGTGTGTGCAAATATGGAAGTTCTAGAGTCATGGAGCTGTGGTTAAGGGCCGTTCGGGCTCTCGGGTGATGACAAATATGTGATGGTGAGGCTAGAGATGTCAAAACACCTTAACTATGGCATAGAGTCGTGCTTGACCTAGTGCCGAGAGCTGTAGAACACGCAGGAACCGGCTGTGTGGTAGCATAGTCGTGTGTGCAAATATGGCAGTTCTAGAGCTATGGAGCCATGGTTAAGGGCCATTCGAGCACTTGGGCAGCAACAAATGCTGTGGTGGAGAGGCCAGAGGTGTCAAAATGCTTTAACCATGGCACATGGGCGTGCTTGACTTGGTGCGAGGAGCCGTAGGACGCGCAGGAACCAGCCGTGCGGCAGCAAAGTCGTGTGTGCGAATATGGCAGTTCTGGAGCCGTGGAGCCGAGGTTAAGGGCCGTTCAGGCTCTCGAGCTATGGCAAACGCTATGGTAGAGAGGCCAGAGATGTCAAAATGCCTTAACCATGGCGTACGGGCATGCTTGACTCAGTGCCGGGAACCATAGGACGCGTTGGAACCGACCGTTCGGCAACATGGTTGTGTGTGCAAATATGGGTAGTTTTGGAGCCATGGAGCCGTGGTTAAGGGCTCTTCAGGCTCTCGGGTGATGGAAAACTCTATGGTGGAGAGGTGAGAGGCATCAAAATGGCTTGACCATGGCGTACTGGCATGCTTGACCCGGTGCCGAGAGCCATAGGATGCACAGGATCCGGCCGTGCGGCAGCACAGTCGTGTGTGCAAATATGGAAGTTCTGGAGTCATGGAGCTGTGGTTAAGGGCCGTTCGGGCTCTCAGGAGATGACAAACATTGTGGTGGTGAGGCCAGAGGCGTCAAAACGCCTTAACTATGGCATACGGTCGTGCTTGACCTAGTGCCGAGAGCTGTAGGACACGCAGGAACCGGCTATGCAGTAGCATAGTTGTGTGTGCAAATATGGCAGTTCTAGAGCTATGGAGCCATGATTAAGGGCCATTCGGGTTCTCGGGCGGCAACAAACGCTGTGGTGGAGAGGCCAGAGCTGTCAAAACGCCTTAACCATGGCGCGTGGGCGTGCTTGACTTGGTGTGAGGAGCCGTAGGACACGCAGGAACCGGCCGTGCGGCAGCAAAGTTGTGTGTGCAAATATGGCAGTTCTGGAGCCGTGGAGCCGAGGTTAAGGGCCGTTCAGGCTCTCAAGCGATAGCAAATGCTATGGTAGAAAGGCCAGAGGTGTCAAAATGCCTTAACCATGGCGTACGGGCATGCTTGACTCAGTGCCGGGAGCCATAGGACGCGTTGGAACCGACCATGCGGCAGCATGGTCGTGTGTGCAAATATGGTAGTTTTGGAGCCTTGGAGCCATGGTTAAGGGCCCTTTGGGCTCTCGGGTGATGGAAAACTCTATGGTGGAGAGGTGAGAGGCATCAAAATGGCTTAACCATGGCGTACGGCATCAGGTCGTGTGTGCAATTATGGATGTTGGAGTCATGGAGCTGTGGTTAAGGGACGTTCGGGCTCTCGGGTGATGACAAACATTGTGGTGGTGAGGCCAGTGGCGTCAAAATGCCTTAACTATGGCATACGGTCATGCTTCACCTAGTGCCGAGAGCTATAGGACACGCAGGAACCGACTGTGCGGTAGCATAGTCGTGTGTGCAAATATGGCAGTTCTAGAGCTGTGGAGCCATGGTTAAGGGCCATTCGAGTTCTCAGGCGGCAACAAAGGGTTTTCTGGAGAGTCCAGAGGTGTCGAAATGCCTTAACCATGGCGCATGGACGTGCTTGACTTGGTGCGAGGAGTCGTAGGATGCGCAGGAACCTGCCGTGCGGCAGCAAAGTTGTGTGTGCAAATATGGCAGTTCTGGAGCCGTGGAGCCGAGGTTAAGGGCCATTCAGGCTCTCGAGCGATGGTAAACGCTATGGTAGAGAGGCCAGAGGTGTCAAAATGCCTTAACCATGGCGTACGGGCATGCTTGACTCAGTGTCGGGAGCCATAGGACGCGTTGGAACCGACCGTGCGGCAGCATGGTCGTGTGTGCAAATATGGTAGTTTTGGAGCCGTGGAGCCATGGTTAAGGGCCCTTTAGGCTCTCGGGTGATGGAAAACTCTATGGCGGAGAGGTGAGAGGCATCAAAATGGCTTAACCATGGCGTACTGGCATGCTTGACCCGGTGCCGAGAGCCATAGGATGCACAGGATCCGGCCGTGCGGCAGCACAGTCGTGTGTGCAATTATGGATGTTCTAGAGTCGTGGAGCTGTAGTTAAGGGCCGTTCGGGCTCTCGGGTGATGACAAACATTGTGGTGGTCAGGCCAGAGGTGTGAAAACACTTTAACCAAGGCATTCGGTCGTGCTTGACCTAGTGTCAAGAGCTGTAGGATACGCGGGAACCGGCTGTGCGGTAGCATAGTCGTGTGTGCAAATATGGCAGTTCTAGAGCTATGGAGCCATGGTTAAGGGCCATTTGGGTTCTCAGGCGGCAACAAACGCTATGGTGGAGAGGCCAGAGGTGTCAAAATGCCTTAACCATGGCACATGGGCGTGCTTGACTTGGTGCGAGGAGCCGTAGGACGCGCAGGAACCGGCCGTGCGGCAGCAAAGTCGTGTGTGCAAATATGGCAGTTCTGAAGCCGTGGAGCCGAGGTTAAGGGCCGTTCAGGCTCTCGAGCGATGGCAAACGCTATGGTAGAGAGGCTAGAGGTATCAAAATGCCTTAACCATGGCGTACGGGTATGCTTGACTCAGTGCCGGGAGCCATAGGACGCGTTGGAACTGACCGTGTGGTAGCATGGTCGTGTGTGCAAATATGGCAGTTTTGGAGCCATGGAGCCATGGTTAAGGGCCCTTCAGGCTCTCGGGTGATGGAAAACTCTATGGTGCAGAGGTAAGAGGCATCAAAATGGCTTAACCATGGCGTACGGGCGTGCTTGACCCGGTGCTGGGATCCGTAGGATGCACAGGATCCGACCGTACGGCAGCACAGTCGTGTGTGCAATTATGGATGTTCTAGAGTCGTGGAGCTGTAGTTAAGGGCCGTTCGGGCTCTCGGGTGATGACAAACATTGTGGTGGTGAGGCCAGAGGCGTTAGAACGCCTTAACCATGGCATACGGTTGTGCTTGACCTAGTGTCGAGAGCTGTAGGACACGTAGGAACCGGCTGTGCGGTAGCAAAGTCGTGTGTGCAAATATGGCAGTTCTAGAGCTGTGGAGCCATGGTTAAGGGCCATTCGGGTTCTGGGGCGGCAACAAATGCTGTGGTGGAGAGGCCAGAGGTGTCAAAACGCCTTCACCATAGCGCATGGGCGTGCTTGACTTGGTGCGAGGAGCCGTAGGACGCGCAGGAACCGGCCGTGCGGCAGCAAAGTCGTGTGTGCAAATATGGCAGTTCTGAAGCCGTGGAGCCGAGGTTAAGGGCCGTTCAGGCTCTCGAGCGATGGCAAACGCTATGTTAGAGAGGCTAGAGGTATCAAAATGCCTTAACCATGGCGTACGGGTATGCTTGACTCAGTGCCGGGAGCCATAGGACGCGTTGGAACTGACCGTGTGGTAGCATGGTCGTGTGTGCAAATATGGCAGTTTTGGAGCCATGGAGCCATGGTTAAGGGCCCTTCAGGCTCTCGGGTGATGGAAAACTCTATGGTGGAGAGGTAAGAGGCATCAAAATGGCTTAACCATGGTGTACGGGCGTGCTTGACCCGGTGCCGGGATCCGTAGGATCCACAGGATCCAGCCGTATGGCAGCACAGTCGTGTGTGCAATTATGGATGTTCTGGAGTCGTGGAGCTGTAGTTAAGTGCCGTTCGGGCTCTCGGCTGATGACAAACATTGTGGTGGTGAGGCCAGAGGCGTTAGAACGCCTTAACCATGGCATACGGTCGTGCTTGACCTAGTGTCGAGAGCTGTAGGACACGTAGGAACCGGCTGTGCGGTAGCAAAGTCGTGTGTGCAAATATGGCAGTTCTAGAGGTGGAGCCATGGTTAAGGGCCATTCGGGTTCTGGGGCGGCAACAAATGCTGTGGTGGAGAGGCCAGAGGTGTCAAAACGCCTTCACCATAGCACATGGGCGTGCTTGACTTGGTGCGAGGAGACGTAGGACGCGCAGGAACCGGCCATGCGGCAGCAAAGTCGTGTGTACAAATATGGCAGTTCTGGAGCCGTGGAGCCGAGGTTGAGTGCCGTTCAGGCTCTTGAGCTATGGCAAACGCTATGGTAGAGAAGCCAGATGTGTCAAAATGCCTTAACCATGGCGTACTGGCATGCTTGATTCAGTGCCAGGAGCCATAGGACGCGTTGGAACCGACCGTGCGGCAGCATGGTTATGTGTGCAAATATGGTAGTTTTGGAGCCGTGGAGCCGTGGTTAAGGGCCCTTCAGGCTCTTGGGTGATGGAAAACTCTATGGTGGAGAGGAGAGAGGCATCAAAATTTCTTAACCATGGCGTACGGGCATGCTTGACCCGGTGCCGAGAGCCATAGGATGCACAGGATCCGGCCGTGTGGCAGCACAGTCGTGTGTGCAAATATGGAAGTTCTGGAGTCATGGAGCTGTGGTTAAGGGCCGTTCGGGCTCTTGGGTGATGATAAACATTGTGGTGGTGAGGCCAGAGGCATCAAAATGCCGTAACTATGGCATACAGTCATGCTTGACCAAGTGCCGAGAGCTGTAGGACACGCAGGAACCGGCTGTGCGGTAGCATAGTCGTGTGTGCAAATATGGCAGTTCTAGAGCTGTGGAGCCATGGTTAAGGGCCCTTCAGGCTCTCGAGCGACGGCAAACGCTATGGTAGAGAGGCTAGAGGTGTCAAAATGCCTTAACCATGGCGTACGGGCATGCTTGACTCAGTGCCGGGAGCCATAGGACGCGTTGGAACCGACCGTGCGGCAGCATGGTCGTGTGTGCAAATATGGCAGTTCTGGAGCCGTGGAGCCGAGGTTAAGGGCCGTTCAGGCTCTTGAGCGATGGCAAACGCTATGGTAGAGAGGCCAGAGGTGTCAAAATGCCTTAACCATGGCGTACTGGCATGCTTGACTCAGTGCGGACGCCATAGGACGCGTTGGAACCGACCATGCGGCAACATGGTTGTGTGTGCAAATATGGCAGTTTTGGAGCCGTGTTGCCGTGGTTAAGGACCCTTCAGGCTCTCGAGTGATGGAAAACTCTATGGTGGAGAGGTGAGAGGCATCAAAATGGCTTAACCATGGCGTACGGGCATGCTTGACCCAGTGACGAGAGCCGTAGGATGCACAGGATCCGGTTGTGTGGCAGCACAGTCGTGTGTGCAAATATGGAAGTTCTGGAGTCATGGAGCTATGGTTAAGGGTTGTTCGGGCTCTTGGTTGATGACAAATGTTGTGGTGGTGAGGCCAGAGGCATTAAAACACCTTAACTATGGCATACGATCGTGCTTGACCTAGTGCCGAGAGCTGTAGGACACGCAGGAACCGGCTATGCAGTAGCATAGTCGTGTGTGCAAATATGGTAGTTCTAGAGCTGTGGAGCCATGGTTAACGGCCATTCAGGTTCTCAAGCGGCAACAAACATTGTGGTGGAGAGGCCAGAGGTGTCAAAATGCCTTAACCATGGCACATGGGCGTGCTTGACTTGGTGCGAGGAGCCGTAGGACGCGTAGGAACCGGCCGTGCGGCAGCAAAGTCGTGTGTCCAAATATGGCAGTTATGGAGCCATGGAGCCGAGGTTAAGGGCCATTCAGGCACTCGAGCGATGGCAAACGCTATGGTTGAGAGGCCAGAGGTGTCAAAATGCCTTAACCATGGCGTACGGGCATGCTTGACTCAGTGTCGGGAGCCATAGGACGTGTTGGAACCGACCGTGCGGCAGCATGGTCGTGTGTGCAAATATGGCAGTTTTGGAGCCATGGAGTCATCGTTAAGGGCCCTTCAGGCTCTCAGGTGATGGAAAACTCTATGGTGGAGAGGTGAGAGGCATCAAAAAGGCTTAACCATGGCGTACGGGCGTGCTTGACCCGGTGCCAAGAGCCGTAGGATGCACAGGATCCGGCCGTGCGGCAGCACAGTCGTGTGTGCAATTATGGATGTTCTGGAGTCGTGGAGCTATAGTTAAGGGCCGTTCAGGCTCTCGGGTGATGACAAACATTGTGGTGGTGAGGCCAGAGGCGTCAAAACGCCTTAACCATGGCATACGGTGGTGCTTAACCTAGTGTCGAGAGCTGGAGACTTGATCCCGCAGGTACAACCGGAGAGGAGACACCGACATGCCGGGCTTCCTCCAACTCTACCTCCACCCTATACTCTCTCTATCTATGTTGAATTCTAGGCTCTAGGGAGGAGATCCATTCAAGGGACCGCTTCACCTGATCCTCTCTGGAAATAATGAATTAGGGTTTCAAAGGATGCCTCCTCCAGGGGCCAGGGGCCCTGTTTATATAGCCCCCTAGGATGCACCACAGCCCTCGGATCAAACCGACCTAAATGGACGATTATTATTCATCCTCAAAGGCGGTGGAACAGGGATCCGCGAGGCTGACGCTGATTGACTGAGGTCACGGGGCGGCCGACCCTAGGGTAGAGGCGGCCGACCCTCCACTGAGCCGGTTCGGGCTCCCGTTTGGTCTATGTAACAGAACCGACCAATTAATATAAACATAATGTACTAATGATGTCACCTAAGCAACTTAATTAGCACATGACGCTTATATCAACCCGGTAGTCCGTGAAACCATGAAGGATTTCAAACTTTCCACAATACAGCACAGACCGAATTATGTTCAACATAAACCGTTCATAGTAATACATAAGATCACAAATAATTAAATCCATCGGAGTTATGAAATAGTTATTACAAAGCCAAGTTGAAAACCAAACTGCGGAAACAAATTAAAGTGTTGTTTTACAAACGCACACTTAGTTAAAAATAGTGCCTGGTCCATCTTCAAATCCAGCAAAAGCATAGAGGTATGAGATATAAGAGATGACCTTGCCCAAGGTCTAATCCTCCCATAGTGGGATACAGGTCCATCTTGTTGCCACAGCAAAGGTCTTATGATCTGCAACAAGTGGGAATAAAACCCTGAGTACAAGAAGGTACTCAGCTAGACTTACCCGTCATAAACCAAAAATAAAGTGACACCAAGGAGTATGCAAGGCTTTATAAGTGGGGTAGCGACTCATTTAAACTTGCGATAAAAGATGAGCTTATTAAATAATCATTTAGTGATAAAGGACTCTCTAGCTTATCATCTTTTAGGTTGGATCCTGACATCACTAGATTAGCACCTGTACTACTCCAACTCCAGGGTATGAGCAAACAACACTATCCTATCCTTCAGGTTGAGCATACCAGCATCAACAACATAGAACCATAACCATCTTACTTTGCACACATATTTGCGACAGTGCCGCTGCTCGGTCAAGTGCTCACTGTCCAGGAACGATGGTGATTATAATCGATTGCAAACCAGCTGGCGGGGTATTCCACACACAAACCACACGTCTCCCGTCGGAGTCGATTAGATCACCTTGGTCTATTCGGGTGGAATCGCGGATTTCAGCAAATACGATTGCACCAGGGCATGCCCGGCTACCAGGTCCCTCCGGCGCGACTGGCCACTGGCTTTAATACCGCGCCTGTGGGCAATACACTCAACTCTGCTGAAATTTCGGCCCAAACATCCTCAAGGCTTCGTGGTCGGATGACCGCATCCTTCCAGCTATCTGTGAGGCGTTGTTCAACATGATCCGAGGACGTACAAATTCATATTTCCTTAAGTGATGTAGCCGGAGTTTCCATGGTCTAACACACCACAAACTCCGACCAGTCGTGATTTAACATGGCCACATGGTTATGTTCTCTAAACCAACATCCTTTGCCTCAACCATAGGGTAGTAATCACCTACCTCGCGGATGAGGGTCAATCACCCGTCTTCTACCGATCTAATTAAGTAGTGCTAAGCATATGAACGATCCTGAACTTAAAAAGGGTAAAGGTATTCAGGTGGATCAAGGTACTCATAATGCAGTAACGGTTCCAAGTAACGCCTATAAACTTAATGCATCATAAACAATAAAGGACGCAAAGTAAATCATTTTGCAAACCGTAGGAGAAATGCTCCGGGGCTTGCCTTCCTAATACGATCAATGTTGAAGCTCCCAGCACTTGATCACTCCACGTCTGGTTCCTGGTTCTCGATCACCTCACATGCCGTGGTTCCCCTTGGTGACTCTTTTTTTGGATCCTTGTCCCACGTCACGTTCTGTTCTCCTAGCGATCCTGTATGATGCGGGTGCATGTATGAATACTAAGAATACACATGGTATGATAATGCGGATGCGTGATTGCTTATTCTTTCTACAAGGTAGTCAACATCATCCAAGAACGTGTACCATAAGCACATGTCATCTACTACATTTTCTACTACAACAATGTAATCCTAGTACGACATCCCTTTCTACTATCACTAGCAAACAAGTCAGTAAAGCCAAAGAGACTATACTCAAGCATAATCATCCTAACCAATTCATTATGATCTACTCCTCCTAGTATACTACTTAACCACCCATCATACCACTAATCACCTTGAACACTTGACAATAAACCTAGCACACAACATCACTTATTCAAGCATCAATACTAGTCCTAACCATATAACTAGCAGATCAGTAAATAAATCATAAATAAATAACCATAGACCCTATGGATATGAATGAAGACATTCTAGAAAGCTTATGAAATTCTCCATCAAACATATGAAGACATCACAAACTGATTTCCACGTTAACTACACCGAAAACACAGAACATCTGGACTAATTCTGGCAAAACAGCCACTAAAACAGCCCTGGTGACCATCTTGTCACACCCATAACCCCTAAACCATTCATGCAATGACCATGAAACTTTAACAGTAGATGGTCAAGCTAGCACAATAACTTTCATATTTAGACAAGTTAACCAGAAACCCAACTTATGATTAGATTAGCCTAGCATCAATGGACTTAACCCCTAATTTGAACATCCAAGGGTTGAACAGGAGCACCATGATTGGCTACTCCTAAAATCCTAGAAAAATTACAGTAGACATGGCATGGCAATACTAGTCTACCAACCAAATTTTATTCCATTTGGATAAACCCTCTGGCCTACATATAAATCACAAGACAGCACAATTAATTGGACCTATAAATACTTTGTATTATGAAGTATGGCAAACTCATGTGTTAATCACATCAATGACTTCCTAAGGACATATAAACCGCCCACAAAAAGAATTAAATCTTAACTTGAAGTAAACACCCTATTTATGAATTTACTCAAGAGCAAGGCAATAATAAGCACTTGAACTACAACTATATAAAATTACACTGGACATGCAAGTGTTATCTTTTTAATAGACAGAGCACCTCAAAACAAGACCAACAAGACCAAAACCACATTTTCTGAGCATTATTCTATTTACTATGCATTTTATAATTTATCAAGCAAATCAATAATTAATTCTAAGCCCAATATAAAAGTGTCTCAAACAAGCCAGTTTATATTTTTAACAGATACTACTCATCACAAGGAAGCCAAAAAAATTGGTTTGACTCAAATCAGAGCCCTAAAACTCCAGATATGAATTTTACAAGCCTTTAAACAATCTCTGGAAAATCCTTTTCTTTTTAAAATCCTCAAACCTAATGCTACGCGTACCCGAAAGCGTACCCAGACGCATCCCCACGCTAGGTACACCCAGAGACTGTACCCAGATCGGGGACATGCTGACATCATCTATGACGTCACGATGACATGAGCGATGACGTCACCTGGGTCCCGAACGTTAGTGGCGCATGGAATGTCACTTTTGCAAAAAGGTCCCTTACGTTTCCCGGATTTACATAAGGCTAGGTCTGTGATTTCCCTGTGTCTGGCCACTTTGCACCAAGACCCCTCACCTTCTCCAAATTCTGACACGAGGTCCTTGCGGTGGGGAACACCGACGAGGCCGTCGGCCTCGGTGTTTCCCGGCCGAGGAGGACTCGCCGGCGAGGAAGGAGGGGCGGCGGGGCTGCGGGGACGCACTGCGCACCGGCTGGTGCTCGCGGATCGGCGCGGGACGGCCCGCGGCGTCCTGGACCTGTCGGCCGGTGGCCCGGTGGCGGGGCGACGCGGCGACAGCGGCCACCGGCGGCGCTTGGCGGCGGTGAAGGCGCGCACCGCACGCAGGAGGGCGAGGCAAAGCTAGTGGCGGTGATGATGGACGGCGAGGAGGTGCGGAGGAACGCGAGCGCGGCGGCCGAGCTCGTCGGGACGCGCGGCCATGGCGGCTCCAGCGCTGCGCTGCGAGGCGAGGGAAAAGGGGAGGAGCGGGGCGGCGAGTGAGTGGGCAAGCGTGGTGCTTATAAAGGCGACCCAGCGCTCTTCAATTTGGCCCGGAGGGCGGTCACGGGCGCGGGGCGGAGCCGGACGGCGACAATGGCGCCATGTGCCCGCGTCGCAGCGGCCCAATGATTCAGCGAGGGAAACGAGGCGATGGCAGTCGGGCGGGCGCGTGGGTGCTCGAGTGCCCGTGCGCGCGACCGTTGCCTCGTCGTGCCACTCTTGGCGGCTCCCCTTGGCGTCGCGCGGCGTGCGGTCGGAGATGATGGATCGAGGCGGCGCAGCGTGGCATCGATGGCGGCAGCGAGTGGCAGGCGAGACGGCAGTGGCAGGAGGTGCTCGAGTGCGCACGCGGGGCTCGCGCAGTGGGGGCGGCGGTGGGGCAGCGAGGGCGGCGCGCGGCACGCCGATGCGGCGCCCGCCGTTCGCGAGCGGAACGAGAGGGAAAAGGGGAGAGGGTGGATGATGACGGGTGGGGCCGGAGGGTCCCACCCTGGTCAAATTGCCCTGAAAAGTTTGACTGCGCATATTTTTCAAAATATTGCGAATTTGAAATTACTCCAAAAATGAAAGTTTCTTAAAATAATAAGGGGAATAACTTTCTTGTAGAAAGTTTTTGCAAATTCGGCCTAGATTTGAAAATGGGAATTTGGGTCAGAAAAATACATTTAAAAATTGATTTTTGGAAAAGAATAAATCTGTTTTTGCCATTTTTGAAGCCCTTAAACACATTTTCATGACTTGGGGTCAAAACAAAAGTTTCTCCAAATAATTTTCTCTACAAACTTTGTTAAAGCTCCATTTTGCGAAAAGTATCACAAATATGACTTCTAGTAATCATTTGAAAACCCTATTTGTATTTTTAATCCATGCATTCAAATAATTGCTACACAAAATGCCATAATGATGCTTATGGGATGATTATGCTCATGAAGATGCAAGATTTATTATGCTGAAAACTGGAGTTGTTACAGCCTACCCCCCTTAAAGAAATCTCGCCCCGAGATTTAAAGCAAGAAGAGGGGAAAAGGGGAGAAATAAGAGCTTTATTCATAGATCTGGATTTACATCGAGGATTACATGACTCTGATACAAAGCCTCTCAAGATTTGAGAGAACAAGACTAAGAGAAATACACGAGAATCATTAGCCTAATCCAGATAGCGACTGATACAGGGACAATGGAGACACAGGATGAAGACGACGCTCCAAAACATCAAGAATGTCCACAAGAACTAGAAAACCTCAAACATGAACTCCACCATCGTGAACCCAACCAGCAAAATCAATCCAAAACAGATCAGGAGTTCCTCCATGAAATACATATATTTCTTCTCTCTTATGCTGGCGACTCTGGATCCACGAACAAACACCGAATCTTACCACTCTGCTCCTGATTGCTCCCTCTTTCCAAAGCGATAGCTTTCTCAAGTTTCTTCTCTCAGAGCAAGGTTTCAGATTTAGGGATGGAAAAGAAGAACATATGCACAGGAGGGCATCCACGACGGAGTGGGAAGGCAGAAGGATGCAAAGCACCAGAGCGGAAGGCAAGAGGAAGAAGATGGATGACGGGTCACTCACGCACGAGCGAGAAGAAGATAGAGGAGAGAATAGATTCGCTCGGCGAGAAGGCGGGCGAGTGACCGTCTTTTGAAGCCGGGAAAGAGAGGAGGGGTCCGGCACAGAAACGAGGACGAGGCGCGAGAGCTGACAGGGCAACAGGATAAAGGAGAGTACCCTGTGCAGGTGCTGCGAGTGCGGCGATCACGCGAACACAGTGCACAAGTGGGTCCCCTAGGATTGCAACGGTTCTCATTCGGTTGACTTGCTGTGACCGTTCCAGGTGTCCACATATTCATTTTTCCACTTCCAAGACCATTAGGGGACATTCTTCTACTTATCCCATTCTTCTAATCTGATGTCAAATCCTTTTTCTTAATCTGAAGTATGAAGATGACAGGAATAGTATGATGTACTCTCTCATTAAACCTCAAAATTACTACACAGTAGGGCAGGTTATCGCAAGGCGTAACCAACAATTACCCAATTGGAGGCATCAAAGGGTTTAATGTGAGAGAATCTGCTACTCACATCATCAAATACATCAAATGGTGCTTCAACCCTCAAAGAGTTTACCACTACAAAGCAGGTCAAGCTGAGGTTTGCACATCTGTCAAACTAAATCCAAATCAAGTTTGCTGTCAATAAGAATAGCATCTGCAGTACTTTCTACAATACCACCAAGGACCTGTGTGTGCAAAGGACAAGCTAAATTGGGTATCATCATTGGATTCCTTGAGGTGAGCTAAACACTGGCATAATCCTTCATAAGAGCACAGACTAATGGATGCTAATATGAACCAGCTAGACTGAAGAAGTCAACTCTTTTGCATGTAGAAGTCAAAGTTCTTAGGTCAAAGACATCCAGATCATCTCATGTAGAAATCAAAATTCCTAGGTCAATGATTCTCTAACTCCATAGAACCAACCAATTGCATCTCTTATTGGACAACACGGTAACATGAGCGGATTCTTTAGCACTGACTCAATTACCAATTCCTTTCTGTAAGTCATGTTCTCGAAGCAGAGAATTGTTGAGTTTTGTTATCCAACAAACATTCCTTCCAATGATAAGCGTGCCAACCTTTCTTTCAGAGTGTTGTCTCTACTGAACCAAATTCACTTATTCAGACGACTTTTGTTTGATACTCAAAATAGAACTGTATGTTGGTAAATTCAAGGTTATACCCAAGCACTTGTACGATGCGTACCCAATGCATAACTGAATCCGACACCATGAAGCTTAAGTACACGACCAGATGCAACCCAAAAATTGTTGCCATAATCCGTTTATAGGAAGTTTTTGTCTGAAGAATTTCCTTCATGGCCTCCCATAAAGCATGAATACTCCATAAGGCCTTAGAATACCTAGTAGCTGTATAGGAGTTCCAGGTCTCTACTATGGAGTACCATGGAATAGGAAACCATTCTGTTGATCAGACAAACACCTGGTATAGTCCTTTGTCTACCACCTCTTGTGGTCCAATTGGTCTTACTGTAAGCGATCTCATTCTCTTTGATTTGCCTGATTTTGCTCTTCGAGATAAAATGTCATAAGAGATTGGATGATGAGTATCAAGAGGAAATCAAGGTAGGTTCATGCAAAATGACACCTCGAGGCAATCTCTATAACAGGTCGAGATCAACAATCGTGATACCTGCGCGTGCCGTGCAACACATCCATATGTCTGCAGCCATAGGGTGATCTCAGTTTCGTCGCAGCACCATCAGTCATTAATCAGGACTCCATTACAAATCTTGCGTTTGAAATGCAATTCCACATGATTGAAGGTATTCCCGCACAAATAGGCATTACGCGCAAGACAAGAGTGAGATATAAGAAAGATAGTCACGAGGACACAAGGTAATAAGAAAAGGCCAACTACACCAATTTGTAGCAACCTACTGTCATAATATCATGGCACGATTTGAATGTGGTTGGATTGCATTGACAAGGATAGGTATAAACAAATGTTCAAGGGAGGTTTTGGGACCAAGATGTTGTCTAGGCTTAGACGACATAACGGGCTACGATTAATAATTACAATACCTGCGTACCCCCTAGTAATCCATCTAGGTGCGTCCACCGAAATGGTCCAGGTTCTTGTCGTGGCACGGTAACTTATTAACCGAGACAATATTGCCATGACTATGATCGATAGAATAATTCGCCAGATAATCGAATTATATATGATATCTTGCACATCTAAGCTCTGTGCACAAGACAAGGTGAAGGAATTACCGAGAATTTTAAAATTGAGGATAGCAAGGAATATTTTTGAACGACATAGCATGTGCTACATACTATCGTCACGTTGTTCCCAAGTGATGATTAATAACAATATTCACTTAACAATTGGTCTAGGCATGTGACAACAAGAAACCAATGTCAACATATCATTATAGACCGAGAGGAATAGAAGTGAATTTACATGGACGAGGATAGAATACAAATTTGACCAACGACTGAATTTTGATGTCCAAAATGCAACACATAAAACTTGTTCTTGCAGGCTACATAGGACCAATACATCACTGAAACACGCTAAGTGATTCATAATCACTAACCCCATAACCATTGTACCATCTACTTAGGAGTACAAGTCATTACAACAGGTCTACTCAAAGCAAAGCATTCCTTCTAGAGACTTCTCATTAGGCCAACTCCTCATGGTCATGGTCCATGTCCTCAACACTTTCTGCATTTCCAGTATTAGCACTATCAATATTGGGCACTATCTGAAGTCCTTCCTCATCAACACCAAGAGGATTGTGGTGAAGCTGGTTGTAGACCCAATGCAGTTCTCCTTGCAAAGCACCATTGATGACCTCTAATGCAAGCACTTGCTCCCTCAGACGGTATTCCTCATTCCAAGCTTCATTTCGTTGCTGCTCAACTATACCAAAGGCTTGTTGCCACTGACCAAGTAGGGCAAGTAACTCCAAAAACTGACTTTGTGCCACAAAGGTATCATGGGCAGCAGCATTTTCTCTCCGAATGGCCTGATCCTTGGAGATTGTCATCTGCTCAAGCAATGTGGTCAGTCTTTCAACTTCCTCTTCATATTCTTTCTTCATCTCTTGCTTAAATGAGGTGACATAGATGAACTTGCGATTAAGGGATTCCAATGCATTCTCCAGGCAGGAGTAACTCTTCATCATAGCAAACATTGCACTACTAGCAGGACCATTGCTGTTCTCAGCCTCATCTTTACCACCGACAAGTGCAGTCTCACTAAGCCGACGCCACACAACATGTTATGGGTCACCCTTAGGAAACACACCTGCAGTGGCACGAGCAACCTCTTCTGGGCATCTTTTGAGCAAATGTTGACGGTCGATAAGTGTCAATTTTTACCGTCAACTAAACATGAGAAAGGACTAAAATATGTTCAGCAACTAGATATAGGGGTTATACTGACAGAATTCCACGAGTTTTGGTGAATGTCTGTTTCTGCAGGGTGTCAGCTAAAAATACCCAAGGAAGGCCCACATGTCAGGTTTACATAGAGATAATCGGGAACCGGTGAAAATTCTGTAATCTAGAAGGTTCGAGAAGGCTCTGGACCAAACGGGAGCCCGAACCGGCTCGGTGGAGAGTCGGCCGCCCCAACCCTAGAGTCGGCTGACTCGCCATCTCAACCAATCAGTGTCAGCCTCGTGGATCCCTGTTCCACCGCCTTTGAGGATGAATAATAATCGTCCGTTTAGGTCGGTTTGATCCGAGGGCTGTGGTGCATCCTAGAGGGCTATATAAACAGGGCCCCTGGCCCCTAGAGGAGGCATCCCTTAACCCTAATTCATTATCTCCCAGCGGGATCAGAGTTGTAGAGGTGTCCCTTGAATGGATGACTTCTCCTCTCTAGAGAATTAGAGCTAGACATTCCAATGTAGTAGATTAGATCTAGATGAGAGTTAGGGAGAGCGGAGCTGTGCTCCAGTTCTGGAGAAGTCTTTAGAGATTTGGTATGCCTTTGTATCTATTCTTTACAAGACTTATGCTTTAATATATTTATCTTCTCTATTTACTTTTATGCCTATCTTGTGATTGTTAGTATAGTTGTTATGCTTTAGTATGGGATCTTCGCTCGCATCGAGTGCTCTAGTTATCCTAGGTAATTAGAGTAGTAATTGATAGTGTAGACATGGCATCTAGACTAGAGGTTACATGAGATTGCACCCAATCCTACGGATTGTTGTGGTAGCCCCAGGATCGTGACAGTCCTGACGGCCGTCGTATTCCACCTCGTTCGGGTTGGTGTTTGTAGGACCGTAGTCGGACCTTCCTAGCCCCCTTCTCATCCATGTCCGTGGCTAGTGCTCCGATGTCCCGAAGTGCTATTATATGATTGCTATATTTATCCATCCCCTGTTATTATAGAACCAAAGTAGTAGAGAAGAACATAGGAACCTTGATCTCTCCCGTTGTCCTCTCACTCTAGCTAGCTATTCATTTATTATAGAATTCTCACGTGTGCTTTATTACCTTATATATATCATTTACCCCTCGCTTAGTCTAGTTGGTTTACTAAGTTAGTAGATACATGATGGTGAGTTATCAAATTCTTTAACCCTTGTTTCCCGTGGTAAAATATAAATAACGATACCTGGTTTACTCTCGGTAAAATGCTACAATGGTATGTTCTCGTGCGCTTGCGGAATCCTTCATATTTTAGTTGCACTTAATTTATACCAACAAGCATTTTTGGCGCCGTTGCGGGGAAGCAATCGGTGTTAAGTTTTTGATAATGATCTTGATGTCTCGCTAATTTAGTATATCACTAGCTTTAGTAGGATTACCCCTTGTTTCGTTGAGTGTGGAATAGACGGGACAAAAGATGTCATTTCGACCTTCCGACAAGCTTCCACAAGACATTGAAGAGCCCGGGGTCCCTCAACATTCTCACGGGTTTGTGTATACATATATATTATTTCTAATGATGTGTAGATTGGAGGAAAAAGGTCGTCACAAGAATTCAAATCACATCTCAAGTGACGAACATGGATGTTGCACTACTCACGAATCCCAAATTGTGAGTCATGGTAAGTATGATCAAGAACGGTGAGATAGTCTTGCTCATGGACTTTAAAATTATGAGTAGTTATCTTTTTAAAATTCTTGCACCTCACTACATGTTTACTTTTAAGAATTCATGCATCCACTCCACTCTTTTATGTTTGCTCATCCATTGCATGTTTAGTTTCTTGCATTCATCCATATGTTTTGCATCTAAAAAAAAAAAAAATTCCTCACCATAATCATGCTCTTTCATCTCCTCTTGAGTAAATCACTATAGTGCTTTTCATGCTACCTCTGTTTGCTATAGTATACTTTGGTTTGGAAGTGCTTTGGAATTGAGTACTTCTATGGGCTTTTAATGTAAGCGTGGTGCTTAGGTTAAGTAGTCCTCCTTAATATAATTAGACATGGAGTCTAGTTTGGTTATTGAACTAAAATTGTGCTTTAGTAGATATTGGTTATTTTGCTAGACTAACCCTTGCAGAGAACTCTCAAATCCAATTTGGCTAAGTCAAGGGATGAACACTCATTGGAGATGAAGCAAGGCATATGATGAATTCCAACAACTTCGCACAAAAGACACAACTCATCCATCGTTCAAGGAAGAATTGTAAGTATCAAATATCATCCACATTGTCTTTTGTTGCAAGTTAACTTTGCCTTGAACCATGTTAAAGTGCTATAAAAAAGTTGCTAGAAAACTTTATAAATAAAGTCTATGCTAAAAGTAATTCAAATCCATCTTTCCATTAGCATAGATGATGATCATTTAGATAGTGGATAATAGCCCATAGTTTGAAATTGTTGCAATCCTTCGGGTATGTGTCCACTAACATTTTGCAGGAAAGAATTTATGATGTGCCTGTTCATGGATTGGCATCACCATTCGTAGTCGCCACTTCAGTGATGGAACAAAGAAGAAGACAAGAGTTCCACAAGAAGGATCAACATCTTGAACTCACTCAAAGAAGTGGATCAAGGCGACAAGCTATGAGCAACCTTGAAGGCATCATAGCATTGAGCCCAAAACTCGAGCTAGGATGCCAATGAGGAGCAGGACACCATCGTGCACATCGGCAGCAGGACAAGAATGGCATGATAAGCATGCATCCTTGTGTCGACCAATCATCATCAAGGGTTGACTATCGATCAAGCCCGAGAAGACCATGAACAACTACATTTGCAAGATGATGTCCTTAAGCCAGTGGAGATGAAGCCTGTATACAAATATTAACAAAGCCCCTTCCTTGATCATCAAGACGGATGACGTACCATTAACTGCAACTCTTCGCCATGTCGCTAGAAGACAAACCATCAAGGAAGAACTCGAGTCTACATCTCCAGTGAACATCAAATCATCAACCAAGACTCAATGAAATCAAGAATGGTTGACAAAAGAAGATCATGCAACTGTCTGTACGCTCATCTTGGATCGGACAGTACAAACAAAAGCAGAATGCAAAGGAGAGATCTTTGCTCAACGGACCAATAATCAAAATTCCCTCTCAGACAAATGAAGGCTTAGAAATAGAGGACAAACAGTGTCTAAGGACATAGGAGTACACACACTCTGAGGGATGACTCAACACTCATATTTGGTTTCACGTGGCGAGCGACAACAATGTCAAGCTTGGGGGAGAAAGGCCGATGACTCTTCAAATATTCTAGCTATGCTCTTCCTCTTTCAAGCCCCCGTCGCTCTAGCACGTTGAGGAAAACAATGAGTGGAGCATAAGGTCTAGGCATAAGAAAAAAGAGAGGAAGGAAAAAAAAAGTAGTGCAATTTTAGAAGACAAGATGCTCAAGGAGAGAGGTCAATCAAGCAAGGCAAACTCCAAGAAGAAGTAAAGGGCCACTAGAAGCATCTACTCTTCATCACAAATTCTCAAGGTCTCTACCATCGGGATCAAACGATGCACCCAAGGAATGAACATGACAAGAAATCCTGATCGGAGGACTTAAATCACTGAACCCTCGCCAAGAAGGTAACTTGGTATTTATCAGCATTTCCCTTATTAGCATTGCATTTTCCTTTAAGCATATTTATTTTCCCTACATGCATCTTAATTGCATCTTCACTTTGCTATCTCTGCATTAGAAAAAGAAAATAAAGATGTTGTGCTTTTGCATCCAGAAACTACTAAGCCCCATGTGAATAATCATTCACTGTGGTGGCATAAAAATATTTTTTTAGCATATCTATTTTTCTCTGTCTGCATCCCTTTATTGTAAAAAGATAAAAATATTTTCTTGTGATCCTGTTAGAAGACATTTGAGTTAAGGCAGTTCTAGACAACCAAGGCTTAGAGGTTTTATCACTAACGCTTAATCAGTTCCACAAGCTTTGTTGTCTATTTGAGCTTCATAGAACATAAAGGATCAAGAAGAGCTAATAGACAGAAGGATGTCCAGTCTCCTGTCGAAGTGCTGCCCTCAACAGTTGAATGCTGTCTCCAACAACAACTATCCACGAAACTCCAGGAAGACTAGAACTCCTTCACTGCCTGTCAGCAATATCCGCAGACTATGTCAACATCCAGCTTGGGGGAGAGCATCCCCCGTGTACCAAGCTAAGTGTTTCCAACTTATCTATTTATGCCTTGTTAGAACATGCTTGGTTAAAACAACTAAAAAAGATGGATAACCATAGAAACCCAGAAAGATTTCCTTATTTATCTTTTCTACTTTTGGAGAGCTCTTATTAATCTATCTTTAAGTAATCCCTGGAATAAACTCTACATGGAGATGATGAATAGTTGCTCTGCCGTAATTCCTTTCAAGTACCTAGTTTTCAACCTTGTACTTTCCCGAGTTTTAGACACAACTGTTGAGATTTGAGATTTGCTCTGAACTTAAAACTTGTGGGCAGTGAATGCTTGATCTAAGTCTAGGTAGTTGGCGGATATGAAATGGGAAGGTTTCGATTTCTTGTCCATCTTGTTCCTAGAGATGCTAGAGTTCTAGGGAATTTATCTTTGAAAATCTTAAATTTTTGCATGATGAGTTCCTTTATGACGAGAGTCTAAATTCCTACCACGGCCATATATTCATGCTTACTAGATTAGGAAAACCCATCTATTTATATAGATCATATTGTAGGCTTGAGTGTAGACTTTGTAGGCATTGAGTGTAGTTATGCTGTGGACCCATAAGGAATCAGTCATGCAGTTAAAGTCAATACTATGTGCTCTCCATCCATTGATCTATGCTACTTCTGTCCCCAGAAGCATGCACCCATTTTATAAATGTTATATTCATTCTGTGCTACTTTTGTCCCTAGAAGTACCACCCACATATAGATCCACATCCATCACATATTGTGCTATCTCTACCCCGGAGGTACGCACTTATCTTTGCTCCTACCCCGGGAGTACGCATTCCCCCACATCTTGTCTTTGTCTCTATCCTAGAGATACGCACCTATCTTTGCTCCTACCCCGGGAGTATGCATCCATCCATCCATCCATCCATCCACATATACATATGCAACTCATTTCATTCCATCCAGAAAAAGGTTTTACTCCTATCCTAGGAGTAAACATCTAGAAATAATCATCACCATTCCATTTGTCTACATAAAAGCTCCAGTCATTATCATTTCAAGTTATACACTCCCCGTTGCTAAAGTTTTGTTTTCAGAGGATTGGTTGCTCAAAAAAAAAGAAGAAAAAAAAAGAAGAAGAAAAAGAAGAAGAAGAAAAAAAAGAAAGAAAAAAAGAGAAAAGAAAGAAAAGAAAAGAGTAGCCAAGTCCTTCCTTTCAAGAAGTTTTAAGGTTTCCGAATAAAGGGAGTCATGTTATCCCCAAGGGAGCAAGTGTAGAAGTAGATGTTCTCCAAGTGATCACCCCTCATAATCATTTCCTTATCATTATCATCTTATCATCCATCCCATCTTCTCATTCACATGCACATATGACTTTATTATTATTTTAGTTCCTATTGGATCCATGGTTTAAGCGTGCAATATATGCAAGTGAGTTTGAGTGTCTCCCCACCTATGAGCTCCACATAAGCCTATTAGAAAGTAGGGTGAGAGAGAGAAGGCACTTTTCCACTATGTCTTAGTTCCACAAATACCACATATTTTGAGAGAAGAGAGAAGGCATACACTACTCATGCCTTGGAGAGGATCCGAAATACCACAAATGAGAGACTTGAAAGGGTCATACAAGGAAACTCGAGTTTTATTTGAAAATCTTGCAAAAACTCGGAATAATAGTTGATCAAAGAGCGAGAAACATAGCGCTTGACTTGACCGTTCGTCTTTCAACCGCTCAAGACCCAAGTGACGGTTACAAGCCCCATGGTGAAAGGTAATATGAGTAAGTTTTGAGTCGAATAGTTCACTCTAATTCGGAGGAGAGTTCTTGTTTGAACGCATGTGTACTTTTAAGGCGTGAAAGCATTGTAGCAACTCCCGATCCATCATCGAGTTTATCTTTGCTCGAGACGAGCAAAGGGTAAGCTTGGGGGAGTTGATGACGGTCGATAAGTGTCAATTTTTACCGTCAACTAAACATGAGAAAGGACTAAAATATGTTCAAGCAACTAGATATAGGGGTTATCCGACGAGAATTCCACGAGTTTTGGTGAATGTCCTTTTTCGCAGGATGTCGGTGAAAATACCCAAGGAAGGCCCACATGTCAGGTTTACATAGAGATAATCGGGAACCGGTGAAAATTCTGTAATCTGGAAGGTTCGAGAAGGCTCTGGACCAAACGGGAGCCCGAACCAGCTCGGTGGAGAGTCGGCCGCCCCAACCCTAGAGTCGGCCGACTCGCCATCTCAACCAATCAGCGTCAGCCTCGCGGATCCCTGTTCCACCGCCTTTGAGGATGAATAATAATCGTCCGTTTAGGTTGGTTTGATCCGAGGGCTGTGGTGCATCCTAGAGGGCTATATAAACAGGGCCCCTGGCCCCTAGAGGAGGCATCCCTTAACCCTAATTCATTATCTCCCAGCGGGATCAGAGTTGTAGAGGTGTCCCTTGAATGGATGACTTCTCCTCTCTAGAGAATTAGAGCTAGACATTCCAATGTAGTAGATTAGATCTAGATGAGAGTTAGGGAGAGCGGAGCTGTGCTCCGGTTCTGGAGAAGTCTTCAGAGATTTGGTATGCCTTTGTATCTATTCTTTACAAGACTTATGCTTTAATATATTTATCTTCTCTATTTACTTTTATGCCTATCTTGTGATTGTTAGTATAGTTGTTATGCTTTAGTATGGGATCTTAGCTCGCATCGAGTGCTCTAGTTATCCTAGGTAATTAGAGTAGTAATTGATAGTGTAGACATGGCGTCTAGACTAGAGGTTACCTGAGATTGCACCCAATCCTACGGATTGTTGTGGTAGCCCCAGGATCGTGACAGTCCTGACGGCCGTCGTATTCCACCTCGTTCGGGTTGGTGTTTGTAGGACCGTAGTCGGACCTTCCTAGCCCCCTTCTCATCCATGTCCGTGGCTAGTGCTCCGATGTCCCGAAGTGCTATTATATGATTGCTATATTTATCCATCCCCTGTTATTATAGAACCAAAGTAGTAGAGAAGAACATAGGAACCTTGATCTCTCCCGTTGTCCTCTCACTCTAGCTAGCTATTCATTTATTATAGAATTCTCACGTGTGCTTTATTACCTTATATATATCATTTACCCCTGCTTAGTCTAGTTGGTTTACTAAGTTAGTAGATACATGATGGTGAGTTATCAAATTCTTTAACCCTTGTTTCCCTGTGGTAAAATATAAATAACGATACCTGGTTTACTCCCGGTAAAATGCTACAATGGTATGTTCTGTGCGCTTGCGGAATCCTTCATATTTTAGTTGCACTTAATTTATACCAACAGCAAATCCCGTAGTGCCTTGTATGCAACCACATTTGCACCTTCCTGAGGATTCCTACCTCGAGCAATGAACCAACGTCCACACCAAAGTGACGCTCCTTCACTCTTGGCGGGAATTATTACTTCCACAGGAAGCAAACTCATACGCTGACTCTCCAGCTCCTTACTCCACTGATAGCGAGGTTCTTTACCCGTGGGATAGCCCACTGAGTGCAGAATTCGCCATAGCAAGGAAGGCATTCCATATTCTTTTAGAAACTTTTTGGCACCACGTGGCTCACGGGTGGCAAACTGCTGATGTGAAACTTTTCTCTTGGTTGACTTGGATTTGATGCGCTTCATTCTTGCCATCTGTCCAACCGAATCACAACCCTCATGAGATGGGAATTAAGTTGGTGACTTTTATCGAAAGAGAGAATCATTCTTTTATAAGGGAAGAGATAATGCAGTTGCCATGAAATGATTATGTGTCATGATGCATGCACGTTCCGTACGTCCTCACAAATCTGGAAAACAATAAAGTCTAGCGTTTTAGGCGGTGGCATACCAACGTGCTCTCATATAGCGTAAACTAGTCGGGCTACACGATCTTGTGTAGTTAGTGTACCTGCAGAAAAATTCATTTCAGCCCAATATCCTAATGAATGCAAGCGACGTAAAAATCCACGCACCTTCTGAACAAGGTGAAATCTCCGATTCCTTGCACCCATTCCCGAGTGCATACTACCCAACAAGTCATCAGAAGACGACACCCTCACATGGGGTACCTTCTTATAAACATGTGTGAACATGTATATAATCCAGCACCAATAAGCACTCCCCTAGATCGGCATTGCGTCCGATCATGCTCTCACAACTCACACTTACCTCAGCGACGAACCAACCTTACCTTGGCGTAGGGGCAAACTGATCCATACATAACCATTCAAGTGAATGGCCCTCATACATATCCGTCGTGTATGAGCACAACAAATAGCAAATATGATGCAAGTAATCCCCCAAGTTAGTACCGATATAAACCACCGAAGTCCTTAATTGGGCCTAAAGGATATGACTGGTCCAAGGCACATATATAAGTTTTTGAAAACCACACACTTTTGAAAAGCCTATAAGTGAGATTAAGTGGCTATAAGTTCATAATTACTATTAATAAAACAAATTCTTTTTGTTTTAAATATACTTATGAACAAGAATACGTTGAATATGCTCCGATGCCAATTTGTAATAGAACCGACCAATTAATATAAACATAATGTACTAATGATGTCGCCTAAGCAACTTAATTAGCACATGATGCTTATATCAACCCGGTAGTCCGTGAAACCACGAAGGATTTCAAACTTTCCACAATACAGCCCAGACCGAATTAAGTTCAACATAAACCGTTCATAGTAATACATAAGATCACAAATAATTAAATCCATCGGAGTTATGAAATAGTTATTACAAAGCCAAGTTGAAAACCAAACTGCGGAAGCAAATTAAAGTGTTGTTTTACAAACGCACACTTAGTTAAAAATAGTGCCTGGTCCATCTTCAAATCCAGCAAAAGCATAGAGGTATGAGATATAAGAGATGACCTTGCCCAAAGTCTAATCCTCCCGTAGTGGGATACGGGTCCATCTTGTTGCCACAAAGCAAAGGTCTTATGATCTCGCAACAAGTGGGAATAAAACCCGAGTACAAGAAGGTACTCGGCTAGACTTACCCGTCATAAACCAAAAATAAAGTGACACCAAGGAGTATGCATGGCTTTATAAGTGGGGTAGCCGACTCATTTAAACTTGCGATAAAAGATGAGCTTATTAAATAATCATTTAGTGATAAAGGACTCTCTAGCTTATCATCTTTTAGGTTGGATCCTGACATCACTAGATTAACACCTGTACTACTCCAACTCCAGGGTATGAGCAAACAACACTATCCTATCCTTCAGGTTGAGCATACCAACATCAACAACATAGAACCATAACCATCTTACTTTGCACACAAATTTGCGACAGTGCCGCTGCTCGGTCAAGTGCTCACTGTCCAGGAACGATGGCGATTATAATCGATTGCAAACCAGCTGGCGGGGTATTCCTCACACAAACCACACGTCTCCCGTCGGAGTTGATTAGATCACCTTGGTCTATTCAGGTGGAATCGCGGAATTTAGCAAATACGATTGCACCGGGGCATGCCCGGCTACCGGAGTCCCTCTGGCGCGACTGGCCACTAGCTTTAATACCGCGCCTGTGGGCAATACACTCAACTCTGCTGAAATTCCGGCCCAAACATCCTCAAGGTTTCGCGGTCGGATGACCGCATCCTTCCAGCTATCTGTGAGGCGTTGTTCAACATGATCCGAGGACGTACAAAGTCATATTTCCTTAAGTGACGTAGCCAGAGTTTCCATGGTCTAACACACCACAAACTCCGACCAGTCATGATTTAACATGGCCACATGGTTATGTTCTCTAAATCAACATCCTTTGCCTCAACCATAGGGTAGTAATCACCTACCTCGCGGATGAGGGTCAATCACCCGTCTTCTACCGATCTAATTAAGCAGTGCTAAGCATATGAACGATCCTGAACTTAAAAAGGGTAAAGGTATTCAGGTGGATCAAGGTACTCATAATGCAGTAACGGTTCCAAGTAACGCCTATAAACTTAATGCATCATAAACAATAAAGGACGCAAAGTAAATCATTTTGCAAACCGTAGGAGAAATGCTCCGGGGCTTGCCTTCCTAATACGATCAATGTTGAAGCTCCCAGCACTTGATCACTCCACGTCTGGTTCCTAGTTCTCGATCACCTCACGTGCCGTGGTTCCCCTTGGTGACTCCTTTTTTGGATCCTTGTCCCACGTCACGTTCTGTTCTCCTAGCGATCCTGTATGATGCGGGTGCATGTATGAATACTAAGAATACACATGGTATGGTAATGCGGATGCATGATTGCTTATTCTTTCTACAAGGTAGTCAACATCATCCAAGAACGTGTACCATAAGCACATGTCATCTACTACGTTTTCTACTACAACAATGTAATCCTAGTACGACATCCCTTTCTACTATCACTAGCAAACAAGTCAGTAAAGCCAAAGAGATTATACTCAAGCATAATCATCCTAACCAATTCATTATGATCTACTCCTCCTAGTATACTACTTAACCACCCATCATACCACTAATCACCTTGAACACTTGACAATAAACCTAGCACACAACATCACTTATTCAAGCATCAATACTAGTCCTAACCATATAACTAGCAGATCAGTAAATAAATCATAAATAAATAACCATAGACCCTATGGACATGAATAAAGACATTTTAAAAAGCTTATGAAATTCTCCATCAAACATATGAAGACATCACAAACTGATTCCCAGGTTAACTACACCTAAAACACAGAACATCAGGACTAATTCTGGCAAAACAGCCACTAAAACAGCCCTGGTGACCATCTTGTCACACCCATAACTCCTAAACCATTCATGCAATGACCATGAAACTTTAACAGTAGATGTTAAAGCTAGCACACTAACTTTCATCTTTAGACAAGTTAACCAGAAACCCAACTTATAATTAGATTAGCCTAGCATCAATGGACTTAACCCCTAATTTGAACATCCATGGGTTGAACAGGAGCACCATGATTAGCCACTCCTAAAATCCTACAAAAATTGCAGTAGACATGGCATGGCAATACTAGTCTACCAACCAAATTTTATTCCATTTGGATAAACCCTCTGGCCTACATATAAATCACAAGACAGCACAATTAATTGGATCTATAAATACTTTGTATTATGATGTATGGCAAACTCATGTGTTAATCACATCAATGACTTCCTAAGGACATATAAACAGCCCACAAAAAGAATTAAATCTTAACTTGAAGTAAACACCCTATTTATGAATTTACTCAAGAGCAAGGCAATAATAAGCACTTGAACTACAACTATATAAAATTACACTTGGACATGCAAGTGTTATCTTTTTAATAGACAGAGCACCTCAAAACAAGACCAACAAGACCAAAACCACATTTTTTCGAGCATTATTCTATTTACTATGCATTTTATAATTTATCAAGCAAGTCAATAATTAATTCTAAGCCCAATATAAAAGTGTCTCAAACAAGCCAGTTTATATTTTTAACAGATACTACTCATCACAAGGAAGCCAACAAAATTGGTTTGACTCAAATCGAGCCCTAAAACTCCGAGATATGAATTTTACAAGCCTTTAAACAATCTACGGAAAATCCTTTTCTTTTTAAAATCCGCAAACCTAATGCTACGCGTACCCGGAAGCGTACCCAGACGCATCCCCACGCTAGGTACACCCAGAGACTGTACCCATCCATGACGTCACCTGGGTCCCGAACGTCAGTGGCGCATGGAATGTCACTTTTGCAAAAAGGTCCCTTATGTTTCCCGGATTTACATAAGGCTAGGTCTGTGATTTCCCTGTGTCTGGCCACTTTGCACCAAGACCCCTCACCTTCTCCAAATTCTGACACGAGGTCCTTGCGGTGGGGAACACCGACGAGGCCGTCGGCCTCGGTGTTTCCCGGCCGAGGAGGACTCGCCGGCGAGGTCGGAGGGGGCGGCGGGGGGCTGCGGGGACGCGCCGCGCACCGGCCGGGTGCTAGCGGATCGGGCGCGGGACGGCCCGCGGCGCCCTGGACCCATCGGCCGGCGGCCCGGTGGCGGGGCGACGCGGCGGCAGCGGCCACCGGCGGCGCTTGGCGGCGGTGAAGGCGCGCAGCGCACGCAGGAGGGCGAGGCGAAGCTAGTGGCGGTGATGATGGATGCCGAGGAGGTGCGGAGGAACGTGAGCGCGGTGGCCGAGCTCGTCGGGACGCACAGCCATGGCGGCTCCGGCGCTGCGCTGCGAGGCGAGGGAAAAGGGGAGGAGCGGGGCGGCGAGTGAGTGGGCAAGCGTGGTGCTTATAAAGGCGACCCAGCGCTCTTCAATTTGGCCCGGAGGGCGGTCACAGGCGCGGGGCGGAGCCGGACGGCGACAATGGCGCCATGTGCCCGCGTCGCAGCGGCCCAGTGATTC
Organism: Themeda triandra; assembly: GCA_018135685.1. Taxonomy (NCBI): domain Eukaryota; kingdom Viridiplantae; phylum Streptophyta; class Magnoliopsida; order Poales; family Poaceae; genus Themeda; species Themeda triandra. The sequence goes on from JAENPR010001360.1 coordinate 98,994, forward strand.
AGCGAGGGAAACGAGGCGATGGCAGTCGGGCGGGCGCGTGGGTGCTCGAGTGCCCGTGCGCGCGACCGTTGCCTCGTCGCGCCACTCTTGGCGGCTTCCCTTGGCGTCGCGCGGCGTGCGGTCGGAGAGGATGGATCGAGGCGGCGTAGCGTGGCATCGATGGCGGCAGCGAGTGGCAGGCGAGACGGCGGCGGTGGCGGGGAGGTGCTCGAGTGCGCACGCGGGGCTCGGCGCGGTGGGGGCGGCGGCGGTGGGCGAGCGAGGCGGCGGCGGCGGCACGCCGATGTGGCGCCCTGCCGTTCTGCGAGCGGAACAGAGGGAAAAAGGGAGAGGGTGGATGATGACAGGTGGGGCCCGGAGGGTCCCACCCTGTTCAAATTGCCCTAAAAAGTTTGACTACGCGTATTTTTCAAAATATTGCGAATTTGAAATTACTCCAAAAATGAAAGTTTCTCAAAATAATAAGAGGAATAACTTTCATGTAGAAAGTTTTTGCAAATTCGGCCTAGATTTGAAAATGGGAATTTGGGTCACAAAAATACATTTAAAAATTGATTTTTGGAAAAGAATAAATCTGTTTTTGCCATTTTTGAAGCCCTTAAACACATTTTCATGACTTGGGGTCAAAACAAAAGTTTCTCCAAATAATTTTCTCTACAAACTTTGTTAAAGCTCCATTTTGCGAAAAGCATCACAAATATGACTTCTAATAATCATTTGAAAACCCTATTTGTATTTTTAATCCATGCATTCAAATAATTGCTACACAAAATGCCATAATGATGCTTATGGGATGATTATGCTCATGAAGATGCAAGATTTATTATGCCGAAAACTAGAGTTGTTACAGTCTAGAGCCTTCTCGAACCTTCCAGATTACAGAATTTTGACCGGTTCCCGATTATCTCTATGTAAACCTGACATGTGGGCTTTCCTTGGGTATTTTCAGCTGACACCCTGCAGAAACAGATATTCACCAAAACTCGTGGAATTCTATCAGTATAACCCCTATATCTAGTTGGTGAACATATTTTAGTCCTTTCTCATGTCTAGTTGACGGTAAAAATTGGCACTTAACGACCGTCAACATGGAGCTGTAGTTAAGGGCCGTTCGGGCTCTAGGGTAATGACAAACATTGTGGTGATGAGGCCAGAGGCATCAAAACACCTTAACCATGGCATACGGTCGTGCTTGACATAGTGTCGAGAGCTGTAGGACATGCAAGAACTGGCTGTGCGGTAGCATAATCGAGTGTGCAAATATGGCAGTTCTAGAGCTATGGAGGTTAAGGGCCATTCGTGTTCTCGAGCGGTAACAAACGCCATGGTGGAGAGGCCAGAGGTGTCAAAACTCCTTAACCATGGCACATGGGCATGCTTGACTTGGTGCGAGGAGCCGTGGGACGCGCAGAAACCGGCCGTGTGGCAGCAAAGTCGTGTGTGCAAATATGGCAGTTCTGGAGCTGTGGAGTCAAGGTTAAGGGCCGTTCAGGCTCTCGAGCGATGGCAAATGCTATGGTAGAGAGGCCAGAGGTGTCAAAATGCCTTAACCATGGCGTACGGGCATGCTTGACTCAGTGCCGAGAGCCATAGGACGCGTTGGAACCGACCGTGCGGCAGCATGGTCGTGTGTGCAAATATGGCAGTTTTACAGCCGTGGAGCCGTGGTTAAGGGCCCTTCAGGCTCTCGGGTGATGGAAAACTCTATGGTGGAGAGGTGAGAGGCATCAAAATGGCTTAACCATGGCGTACGGGTGTGGTTGACCCGGTGCCGAGAGCGGTAGGATGCACAGGATCCGGCCATGCGGCAGCACAGTTGTGTGTGCAATTATGGATGTTGTAGAGTCGTGGAGCTGTAGTTAAGGGCCGTTCGGGCTCTCGGGTGATGACAAACATTGTGGTGATGAGGCCAGAGGCATCAAAATGCCTTAACCATGGCATACAGTCATGCTTGACCTAGTGTCGAGAGCTGAAGGACACGCAGGAACTGGCTGTGCGGTAGCATAGTCGTGTGTGCAAATATGGCAGTTCTAGAGCTATGGAGCCATGGTTAAGGGCCATTCGGGTTCTCGAGCAGCAACAAACGCTATGGTGGAGAGGCCAGAGGTGTCAAAATGCCTTAACCATGGTGCATGGGCGTGCTTGACTTGGTGCGAGGAGCCGTAGGACGCGCAGGAACCGGCCGTGTGGCAGCAAAGTCGTGTGTGCAAATATGGCAGTTCTGGAGCTATGGAGCTGAGGTTAAGGGCCGTTCAGGCTCTCGAGCGATGGCAAACGCTATGGTAGAGAGGCCGAGGTGTCAAAATGCCTTAACCATGGCGTATGGGCATGCTTGACTTGGTGCGGGAGCCATAGGATGCGTTGGAACCGACCGTGCGGCAGCATGGTCGTGTGTGCAAATATGGCGGTTTACGGCCGTGGAGCCATGGTTAAGGGCCCTTCGGGCTCTCGGGTGATGGAAAACTCTATGGTGGAGAGGTGAGAGGCATCAAAATGGCTTAACCATGCGTACGGGCGTGCTTGACCCGGTCTGCCGAGAGCCGTAGGATGCGTTGGGATCCGGCCGTGCGGCGGCATGGTCGTGTGTGCAATTATGGGATGTTCTCGAGTCGTGGAGCTATAGTTAAGGGCCGTTCGGGCTCTCGAGTGATGACAAATATTATGGTGGTGAGGCCAGAGGCATCAAAACGCCTTAACCATGGCATACGGTCGTGCTTGACCAAGTGTCAAGAGTCAGGAGGACACGCAGGAACCGGCTGTGCGGTAGCATAGTCATGTGTGCAAATATGGCAGTTCTAGAGCTATGGAGCCATGGTTAAGGGCCATTCGGGTTCTCCAGCGGCAACAAACGTTGTGGTGGAGAGGCTAGAGGTGTCAAAACGCCTTAACCATGGTGCATGGGCGTGCTTGATTTGGTGCGAGGAGCCGTAGGACGCGCTGGAACTTGCCGTGCGGCAGCAAAGTCGTGTGTGCAAATATGGCAGTTCTGGAGCCGTGGAGCCGAGGTTAAGGGCCGTTCAGGCTCTTGAGCGACAGCAAACGCTATGGTAGAGAGGCCAGAGGTGTCAAAATGCCTTAACCATGGCGCACAGGCATGCTTGACTCAGTGTCGGGAGCCATAGGACGCGTTGGAACCGACCGTGCGGCAGCATGGTCGTGTGTGCAAATATGGCAGTTTTGGAGCCGTGGAGCCGTGGTTAAGGGCCCTTCAGGCTCTCGGGTGATGGAAAACTCTATGGTGGAGAGGTGAGAGGCATCAAAATGGCTTAACCATGGCGTACGGGCGTGCTTGACCCGGTGTCGAGAGCCGTAGGATGCACGGGATCCGGCCGTGCGGCAAAGTGTCGTGTGTGCAATTATGGATGTTGTAGAGTCGTGGAGCTGTAGTTAAGGGCCGTTCGGGCTCTTGGGTGATGACAAAAATTGTGGTGATGAGGCCAGAGGCATCAAAACGCCTTAACCATGGCATACGGTCATGCTTGACCTAGTGTCGAGAGAGCCGTAGGACACGCAGAACCTGGATGTGCGGTAGCATAGTCGTGTGTGCAAATATGGTAGTTCTAGAGTATGGAGCCATGGTTAAGGGCCATTCGGGTTCTCGGCGGCAACAAACGCTATGGTGGAGAGGCCGGAGGTGTCAAAACGCCTTAACCATGGCGCATGGGCGTGCTTGACTTGGTGCGAGGAGCCGTAGGACGCGCAGAACCGGCCGTGTGGCGGCAAAGTCGTGTGTGCAAATATGGTAGTTCGGAGCCGTGGAGCCGAGGTTAAGGGCCGTTCGGGCTCTTGAGCGATGGCAAACGCTATGGTAGAGAGGCCTAGAGGTGTCAAAATGCCTTAACCATGGCGTACGGGCATGCTTGACTCGGCCGGGAGCCATAGGACGCGTTGGAACCGACCGTGCGGCGGCATGGTCGTGTGTGCAAATATGGTAGTTTTGGAGCCGTGGAGCCATGGTTAAGGGCCCTTAGGCTCTCGGGTGATGGAAAACTCTATGGTGGAGAGGTGAGAGGCATCAAAATGGCTTAACCATGGCGTACGGGCGTGCTTGACCCGGTGCCGAGAGCCGTAGGATGCACGGGATCCGGCCGTGCGGCGGCACGGTCGTGTGTGCAATTATGGATGTTCTAGAGTCGTGGAGCTATAGTTAAGGGCCGTTCGGGCTCTCGGGTGATGACAAACATTGTGGTGGTGAGGCCGGAGAGGCATCAAAACGCCTTAACCATGGCATACGGTCATGCTTGACCTAGTGTCGAGAGTGGTAGGACACGCACGAACCGGCTGTGCGGTAGCATAGTCGTGTGTGCAAATATGGCAGTTCTAGAGCTGTGGAGCCATGGTTAAGGGCCATTCGGGTTCTCAGGCGGCAACAAACGCTATGGTGGAGAGGCTAGAGGTGTCAAAATGCCTTAACCATGGCGCATGGGCGTGCTTGACTTGGTGCGAGGAGCCGTAGGACGCGCAGGAACCGGCCGTGCGGCAGCAAAGTCGTGTGTGCAAATATGGCAGTTCTGGAGCTGTGGAGCCGAGGTTAAGGGCCATTCAGGCTCTCGAGCGATGGCAAACACTATGGTAGAGAGGCCAGAGGTGTCAAAATGCCTTAACCATGGCGTACGGGCATGCTTGACTCAGTGCCGGGAGCCATAGGACGCGTTGGAACCGACCGTGCGGCAGCATGGTCGTGTGTGCAAATATGGCAGTTTTGGAGCCGTGGAGCCATGGTTAAGGGCCCTTCAGGCTCTCGGGTGATGGAAAACTCTATGGTGGAGAGGTGAGAGGCATCAAAATGGCTTAACCATGGCGTACGGGCGTGCTTGACCCGGTGCCGAGAGCCGTAGGATGCACAGGATCCGGCCATGCGGCAGCACAGTCGTGTGTGCAATTATGGATGTTCTCGAGTCGTGGAGCTGTAGTTAAGGGCCGTTCGGGCTCTCGGGTGATGACAAACATTGTGGTGGTGAGGCTAGAGGCATCAAAATGCCTTAACCATGGCATACGGTCATGCTTGACCTAGTGTCGAGAGCTGTAGGACACGCACGAACCGGCTGTGCGGTAGCATAGTCGTGTGTGCAAATATGGCAGTTCTAGAGCTGTGGAGCCATGGTTAAGGGCCATTCGGGTTCTCGGGCGGCAACAAACGCTATGGTGGAGAGGCCAGAGGTGTCAAAACACCTTAACCATGGCACATGGGCGTGCTTGACTTGGTGCGAGGAGCCGTAGGACGCACAGGAACCGGCCGTGCGGTAGCAAAGTCGTGTGTGCAAATATGGCAGTTCTGGAGCCGTGGAGCCGAGGTTAAGGGCCGTTCAGGCTCTCGAGCGATGGCAAACGCTATGGTAGAGAGGCCAGAGGTGTCAAAATGCCTTAACCATGGCGTACGGGCATGCTTGACTCAGAGCCGGGAGCCATAGGACGCGTTGGAACCGACCGTGCGGCAGCATGGTCGTGTGTGCAAATATGGCAGTTTTGGAGCCGTGGAGCCGTGGTTAAGGGCCCTTCGGGCTCTCGGGTGATGGAAAACTCTATGGTGGAGAGGTGAGAGGCATCAAAATGGCTTAACCATGGGGTACGAGCGTGCTTGACCGGTGCCAAGAGCCGTAGGATGCACGGGATCCGGCCGTGCGGCAAAGACACTCGTGTGTGCAATTATGGAAGTTCTAGAGTCGTGGAGCTATAGTTAAGGGCCGTTCGGGCTCTCGGGTGATGACAAACATTGTGGTGGTGAGGCCAGAGGCATCAAAATGCCTTAACCATGGCATACGGTCATGCTTGACCTAGTGCCGAGAGCTCTAGGACACGCAAGAACCGGCGTGCGGTAGCATAGTCGTGTGTGCAAATATGGTAGTTCTAGAGTTTGTGGAGCCATGGTTAAGGGCCATTCGGGTTCTCGGCGGCAACAAATGCTATGGTGGAGAGGCCGAGGTGTCAAAATGCCTTAACCATGGTGCATGGGCGTGCTTGACTTGGTGCGAGGAGCCGTAGGACGCACGGGGAACCGGCCGTGCGGTAGCATAGTCGTGTGTGCAAATATGGTAGTTCTGGAGCCATGGAGCCGAGGTTAAGGGCCATTCGGGCTCTCGAGCGATGGCAAACGCTATGGTAGAGAGGCCAGAGGTGTCAAAATGCCTTAACCATGGCGTACGGGCATGCTTGACTCAGTGCCGGGAGCCATAGGACGCGTTGGAACCGACCGTGAGGCAGCATGGTCGTGTGTGCAAATATGGTAGTTTTGGAGCCGTGGAGCCATGGTTAAGGGCCCTTCAGGCTCTCGGGTGATGGAAAACTCTATGGTGGAGAGGTGAGAGGCATCAAAATGGCTTAACCATGGCGTACTACCGCACGGCCGGATCCTGTGCATCCTACGGCTCTCGGCACCGGGTCAAGCACGCCCGTACGCCATGGTTAAGCCATTTCGATGCCTCTCACCTCTCCACCATAGAGTTTTCCATCACCCAAGAGCCTGAAGGGCCCTTAACCATGGCTCCATGGCCGTAAACGATATATTTGCACACACGACCATGCGCCACACGGTCGGTTCGAACGCGTCCTATGGCTCCCGACACCGAGTCAAGCATGCCCGTACGCCATGGTTAAGGCATTTTGACACCTCTATCCTCTCTACCATAGCGTCGCCTCGAGAGCCCGAACGGCCCTTAACCTCGGCTCCACGGCTCCGGGCGCCATATTTGCACACACGACTTTGCTCCCGCATGGACGGTTCTGTGCATCCTACGGCTGCTGCTCGCACCAAGTCAAGCACACCCATGCACCATGGTTAAGGCATTTTGACACCTCCGCCTCTCCACCACCGCATTTGTTGCCGCCCGAGAACACGAATGACCCTTAACCATGGCTCCACGGCTCTAGAAGCGCCATATTTGCACACACAACTATGCTACCGCACACCGGTTCCGCGTGTCCTACGACTCTCGACACTAGGTCAAGCACGACCGTATGCCATGGTTAAGGCGTTTTGATGCCTCTGGCCTCACCACCACAATGTTTGTCATCACCCGAGAGCCCGAACGGCCCTTAACTACAGCTCCACGACTCCAGAACATGCATAAACGACTGTACTGCCGCACGGTCAGATCCAGTGCATCCTACGGCTCTTGGCACTGGGTCAAGTATGCCTGTACGCCATTGTTAAGCCATTTTGATGTCTCTCACCTCTCCACCATAGAGTTTTCTATCACTTGAGAGCCCGAAGGGCTCTTAACCATGGCTCCACGGCTCCAAAAGCGCCATATTTGCACACACGACCATGCTGCCGCACGTCGGTTCCAACGCGTTGGGTGGCTCCCACCGAGTCAAGCATGCCCATACGCCATGGTTAAGGCATTTTGACACCTCGGCCTATCTACCATAGCGTTTGTCATAGCTCGAGCCCGAACGGCCCTTAACCTTAGTTTTATGGCTCCAGAACTGCCATATTTGAACACACGACTTTGATGCCGCACGGCTGGTTCCTACGCGTCCTGCGGCTCCTCGCACCAAGTCAAGCACGCCCATGTGCCATGGTTAAGGCATTTTGACACCTTCCGGCCTCTCCACCACGGCGTTTGTTGCCGCCCCGAGAACGGAATGGCCCTTAACCATGGCTCAAAAGCTCTAGAACTGCTATATTTGCACACACGAATATGCTACCGCACAGTCGGTTCGTGCGTGTCCTACAGCTCTCGACACTAGGTCAAGCATGACCGTATGCCATGGTTAAGGCGTTTTGATGCCTCTCAGCTCCACGACTCCAGAAGTTCGTATTTTCACACACGACTGTGCTGCCGCATGGCCGCATCCCGTACATCCTATGGTTCTCTGCACGGTTCAAGCATGCTCGTACCCCATGGTTAAGCCATTTTGATGCCTCTCACCTCTCCACCATAGAGTTTTCCATCACCCGAGAGCCCGAAGGGCCCTTAACCATGGCTCCACGGCTCCAAAACCGCCATATTTGCACACACGACCTCGGCCGCACGGTCGGTTCCAACGCGTCCTATGGCTCCCAAGCACCGAGTCAAGCATGCCTATACGCCATGGTTAAGGCATTTTGACACCTCTAGCCTCTCCACCATAGCGTTTGTTGCCGCCCGAGACCCGAATGGCCCTTAACCATGGCTCCATAGCTCTAGAACGCCATATTTGCACACACGACTATGCTACCGCACCGGCGGTTCCCGCTCGGGGTCCTCTGGCTCTCGGCACTAGGTCAAGCACGACCGTATGCCATGATTAAGGCATTTTGATGCCTCTAGCCTCACCACCACAATGTTTGTCATCATCCGAGAGCCCGAACGGACCTTAACCACACCTCCACGACTCCAGAACTTCCATATTTGCACACACGATTGTGCTGCCGCACGGCCGGATCCTGTGCATCCTACGACGCTGGGCACTGGGTCAAGCACGCCCATACCCCATGGTTAAGCCATTTTGATGCCTCTCACCTCTCCACCATAGAGTTTTCCATCACCCGAGAGCCTGAAGGGCCCTTAACCATGGCTCCATGGCTCCAAAACTGCCATATTTGCACACACGACCATGCTGCCGCACGGTCGGTTCCAACGCGTTCTATGGCTCCCGGCACTGAGTCAAGCATGCTTGTACACCATGGATAAGGCATTTCGACACCTCTGGCCTCTCTACCATAGCGTTTGCCATCGCTTGGAGAGCATCAACGGCCCTTAACCTCGGCTCCACGGCTCTAGAACTGCCATATTTGCACACACGACTTTGCTGCCGCACGGCCGGTTCCTACGCGTCCTGCGGCTCCTCGCACCAAGTCAAGCACGCCCATGTGCCATGGTTAAGACATTTTGACACCTCCGGCCTCTCCACCACGGCGTTTGTTGCCGCCGAGAACCCGAATGGCCCTTAACCATGACTCAAAAGCTCTAGAACCGCCATATTTGCACACACGAATATGCTACCGCACGGCCCGGTTCATGCGTGTCCTACAACTCTCGACACTAGGCCAAGCATGACCGTATGCCATGGTTAAGGCATTTTGATGCCTCTCGGCTCCACGACCGAACATCCATAATTGCACACACGACCGTGCCGCCGCATGGCCGGATCCCGTGCATCCTACGGCTCTCGTACCGGGTCAAGCACGCCCGTACGCCATGGTTAAGCCATTTTGATGCCTCTTACCTCTCCACCATAGAGTTTTCCATCACCCGAGAGCCCGAAGGGCCCTTAACCATGGCTCCACGGCTCGAAAACCGCCATATTTGCACACACGACCATGCTGCCGCACGTCGGTTCCAACGCGTTCTATGGCTCCCAAGACCGAGTCAAGCATGCCGTACGCCATGGTTATGGCATTTTGACACCTCCGGCCCTCTACCATAGCGTTTGCCATTGCTCGAGAGCATGAACGGCCCTTAACCTCGGCTCCATGTCTCCGTAACGCCATATTTGCACACACGACTTTGCTACCGCACGGCCGGTTCCTGCGCGTCCTACGGCTCCTCGCACCAAGTCAAGCATGCCCATGCGCCATGGTTAAGGCATTTTGACACCTCTGGTCTCTCCACCACTACATTTGTTGCCGCCCGAGAACCCGAATGGCCCTTAACCATGGCTCCACAGCTCTAAAACTTCCATATTTGCACACACGACTATGCTACCGCACTGCCCCGGTTCCTCGCGTGTCCTACGGCTCTCGGCACTAGGTCAATGAAAGCTCCGGTTTGGTTTTGGTAATTAATGACACTCAACGTTGCTAATGCTTTGCTCTAAGTGTGGTTAGACACATAGCAACGTGACGGTGGATGATGGAGCATGGTGATCACGGTGATGAACATGAAGGATGTAAAGTGATCGAGCTCCGACGGAGGCCCATGTAGATCAAGGCGAAGGTATACTTGATAGGGCTTTCCGGTTTAGTGGTCGAGACACTTAGCGAGTGTGACCACATTTAGGATCGATAACCGACTATCAAGAGGGGTTTCCTCGGTTCATTCGCGGTCCTAAGTGCCTCTAGTTGTGACTTTGCATGATGCATGAGAGGCTAACTAGAGAGCTAACACTTGTCGACGTGATCTTGAGAAGATACGCTAACTCCGGTGCTTGAGAAGTGATCTACTCTATGGAGTTAGCACCTTGGACAAGTGGTTTGCAGATCGGATCGACGACGGCACGACATCGAAGATCAAACGAGAAGGTGACAAGTCACAGGGCACCAGACGCGGGCGCCGGACGCAGGGCCTGGCGGGCCGGACGTGTCCGGTGCGTACTGAAGTCGGTGCACGGCGAGTGGCTGGGCACAGCGTGCGGCAGACGCGGCGGCAGACGCGTCCGGCGGCGGCCAGACGCCGACCAGAAACTTTCTAGCTCAGCGCGCTCGTGCGTGGCTCACCCGTCGAACGCTCGGCGGACGCGCGCGGCAGACGCTGGCGGATCACTGTTGATCGTCCGGCGCTTGATGACGTGGCCTCTTCAAACTCCAATGGTCGACTAACGACGGCGCGGCAGTGAGCGGCGGACGCGTCCGCCGGCTGAGCGCCGGACGTGTCCGGCGCATTGTGGAGCGCCAGCCCGAGGGCAATGGCTCTATTTCGACCTTGGGTCTATAAATAGAGGGTTGGCCGGCTTGGGGCTCTCTCTTCGCCATTTCTACACACTTGAGCATACTTTGAGCAAGAGAGACACTCCTCCACTCATCTCTTTGATTCCTTTGCTAATCTTGAGAGAGATTGGAGTGAGAACAAGTGATTTGCATTGAGAGTTGCATCTAGAGGCACTTGTTCATCGAGTGAGCTGCGGATTCTTGTTACTCTTCGGTGATTCCCGTCACCGTAGATGGTTTGGAGCAACGGGTGGTAGTTGAGCTCGACTTGGTGATTGTTCGAGGCCACACCGGGTTCTTGTGAGGGTTCTTGATCCTTTCCTGCGGGAGTTCGCGAAAGGATACTCTAGTGGATTGCTCGTGGCTTGTGGATCCTTGTCTTGTGTGGAGATTGCAGCTCCCCATTGGGGTCTTTGGCACCGAGCCAATTGAGCGGGCAACTCACCAAGCAAGTGTATCGCCACAACGAGGAGTAGCTTGCCGGGAAGCAAGTGAACCTCGGTAAAAAATCATTGTGTTGATTTGTGATTGCCGAGGCTTCGACCTCCTTGTGCTTGTGCTTGAGCTCTCTAGGTGATTGGCTTCTACACCGGTGATTGCCTATCTTCTACTTTTCGCAGCGGTATAACATTCGATCATCTCTTTACTTTCCGCAAGGTAGTATTGCTTGTTGTGGTCGGTCGGGAACCACTCTTTGTGTAGCTTAAATCCCGTGGGTAGAATTGCTTAGTTGGTTTCGGTGAACTCGACATTGTGTAGCTTGATCACCGTTGTTGTGCATGCAATTTAATTGAGTAGCCTTGCATGGTAGGACGGCCTGCATAGAGTAGTCGAAGCACTTGCGTTGCAATTTGCCGCCTTGCTATCTAATTGGGTTGTCTAGTTTTATTGCTAGAATTTTTATTAGGCTATTCACCCCCCGCTAGCCATTGTGACCTTTCATGTGGTATCGGAGCCGGGCACCGTTTGTTTGAGTTGGATTAACATCCTACGGTGAAGCAATGGCATTGGTTATGCATATCAACAACACCAAGAAGGCACATCATTTCGAGGTGATGACTATGCAAAATGGAAGCTCAAGATGAAGAGTCATCTCAAGTTAATCAACCTTGAGGTGTGGAAAGTGGTGGAAACAAAGTTTGAGCTTGTTGAGGGTGCGGTGCCAACACCGGCCGAAGAGAAGAAGCAATAAGCAAATGACATTGCCGTGAGTGCTTTCCATGAGGCACTTGATGATAAAGCTTTTGAGCTCATCAAGAACCTTGAGGTGGCTCATGACATTTGGAAGAAGCTAGAAGAAGCTTATGAGGGCACCGAAAGTGTCAAGACCGCAAGAGCCTACATGTTGCAAGAGAAGTTTGCAAGCTTCTCAATGAAGGAGGATGAGAGTGTGCCGGAGATGTTCCATAGGCTCCAAGTCATCGTCAATGAGCTCAAGGGACTTGGGGAAGAAATCAAGGACTCTCAATTCTCCACCAAGTTCATGAGATGTCTTCCCAAGAGATTTGACATGTTGAAGACCGTCATGGTGAAGACAACCATGAAGGAGAAGCCAACTCCCAACCAAGTCCTTCAAGAGATTATGGCCGATGATGAGTTTAGAGAAGATCATGAGAAGGAAGAGTTGGTGAAGAAGAAGAAGAAGGAGAATGAGAAGAAGGATGATGACAAGAAGAGTGTGGCATTCAAGGCCACATCATCCAAGAGCAAGGGCAAGAAGAAGAAGGAAGAGTCTTCAAGTGAAGATGAGCCATGCTCTAGCTCAAGTGTGCAAGAAGAAGAAGTGAGTGAACAAATGGCACTCCTTGTGAAGAGAATGGGGACGCTCATGAAGAAGGGGTACCGATCCAAGGGCAAGAGAAGCTCATCCAAGTCTAGTGACCGTCCCATGAAGTGCTTCCGATGCAATAGCAAGGATCATCTCATTGCCAAGTGCCCATATGCAAGTGATGATGAAGATGCCATGAGGAAGGAGAGGAAGAAGCAAGAGAAGAAGAAGGAGAAGAAAGACTCCTCCCATCACAAGAAGAAAGGTGAATCTCATGTGGCAACTTGGGAGAGTGATTCATCTTCCTCAAGCGATGATGATGATGATGATTCCAATAAGAAGAAGAAGGGGCACGCAAGCATTGCCATTCAAGAGAAGCTTTCTCTATTTGGTGCTCCATCGTCTTGCTTCATGGCCAAGGCCACTAAGGTAAAACCTCCACCCGATAGTGATGATGAGAGTGATGATGATGATGACACCACAAAAGAAGAACTATGGGTCATGCTTGAGGATTGCAAAGGTGCTTTCAATGACTCTATGAAAGAATGTAGGGGCTTGCGCAAGGATAAACAAAACCTTGAGCAAGAACTTATGGAGTCGAGGGCTTCTTATGAGAGTCTAAAGGTAGACCATAAGAAGCTAGAGATTGCTCACTCTAAGCTTGAAAAAGCTCATTCTTCTCTAGTTGAGAAGCAAGAGAAAGTACAACCACAAGTGGTGAACATAGAAAAGAAGAATGTGTCCACATCGTGTGATTCACTTGATGACTCATTTGTTGTTGCATCACTTGGCCCTTCATGCTCTTATGCCTCTACATCATCTAGTAGTGTTGGTCATACATGTGATTCTACACTAGTAGTTGAGAATGAGTGTCTTAAGAAGGAAGTCAAGGAGCTCAACCACACCTTGGCTAAGGCTTATGGTGGTGAGGACCGCTTGCTTATGTGCTTGGGTAGCCAAAGAGCTTCTCTCTACAAAGAGGGATTGGGCTATACCCCCAAGAAAGGCAAGGCCGCTTTTGCTCCTCACAAGACTAGTTTTATGAAGAACAATGGTAGCTATTGCAAGAATTGCAAGCAAGATGGTCATCTAGAGCATGCATGCAAGAACAAGAACACTAGTGCCTCCTCTTACAAGTTGAGTGCTTCTTACATGCTTGTTAAGAGTGAGAGTGGTGTGAATGCTAGATTCATTGGTACACCATGGATGAGCTCAAAGAAGAAAGCTATTTGGGTGCCAAAGACTCTAGTGACTAACCTTCAAGGACCCAAGCAGAAATGGGTACCTAAAGCTTGATGTCTTCTTGTAGGTCAATTACAAAGCCGGAGGGAGGCATTGGGTGCTTGATAGTGGTGCATCAAATCATATGACCGGTGAAGATAGTATGTTCAAATCACTTGACGGGGAATGACAATGGTGGATTCAACTCCATCACATTTGGTGACAATAGCAAGGGTGATGTCATGGGGCTTGGAAAGGTTGCAATCTCCAATGAGAAGGATCTCTCCAATGTGTTGCTAGTTGATACTTTGAACTTCAATCTTTTGTCGGTGGCACAATTGTGTGATCTTGGCTACAAATGCATATTTGATGACAAGCAAGTTGAGGTGGTGAGCAAGGATCAAGCAAATATCATCTTCAAGGGATTTAGGCATGGAAGCTTGTACTTGGTGGATTTCAATGCTAGTGAAGCTCAACTTTCATCATGTTTGATTGGCAAGTCAAGCAAGGGATGGCTATGGCATAGGCGCCTTGGACATGTTGGTATGAAGCAATTGAACAAGTTGGTGAAGCATGATCTAGTGAGAGGCTTGAATGATGTCACATTTGATAAGGATAGACCTTGTAGTGCATGTCAAGCCGGCAAGCAACATGGGAACTCACATCCCAAGAAGAATGAGATGTCAACTTCAAGAGCATTTGAGTTGTTGCATATGGACTTGTTTGGCCCAACTCACTACATATCAATTGGGGGCAACAAGTATGGATTTGTGATTGTGGATGACTACACTAGATACACTTGGGTGTTCTTCCTATATGACAAAAGTGAAGTCTATGATCTATTCAAGTCATTTGTCAAGAGGGTGCAAAATGAGTTTGACACTACCATCAAGAAGATAAGAAGTGACAATGGGAGTGAATTCAAGAACACAAGAGTTGAAGAGTTGTGTGATGAGCTTGGAATTGTGCATCAATTCTCACCAACCTACACTCCCCAATCCAATGGTGTAGTTGAGAGGAAGAATAGGACCTTGATTGAGATGGCAAGAACTATGCTACTTGAGTACAATGTGAGTGAGAAGTTTTGGAGTGATGCTATCAACACGGCTTGCTACTATAGCAACCGCCTCTATTGCCATGGGAAGTTAGAGAAGACTCCATATGAAATCTTGAATGGAAGGAAGCCCAACATTGCTTACTTCCGGGTCTTTGGTTGCAAGTGCTACATTCTCAAGAAGGGACAAAGACTTGGCAAGTTTGATAAGAGGTGTGATGAGGGATTTCTTCTAGGCTACTCTACTTCTAGCAAGGCCTATAGAGTGTGGAACTTGGCAAGTGGGCTAATGGAAGAGGTTCATGATGTTGAATTTGATAAAACCCAAGGCTCTCAAGTTGGAGATCAAAATCAAGAAGATGTGGGTGGAGATCAATTGAGCAATGCAATGAGACACATGGACATTGGTGACATTAGGCCAAGGCAAGTGGATGATGGTGATGAAGTGCCGGTGCCAACTCAAGTGGTGATAGAAGATTCCAATGAGGCAAGCTCAAGTGGTACTCAACATGAAGATCAAGATCAAGGTCAAGCAAGCAATGCAAAAGAGCTAGTTCTTCAACCTTCTCACATTGCAAGAGATCATCCTCTAGATCATATCATTGGTGACATTCAGAGAGGTGTACAAACTAGATCAAGATTGGCTAGCATATGTGAGCACTACTCCTTTGTGTCATTCATTGAGCCAACCAAGATTGATGAGGCATTGAAGGATCCGGATTGGATAAATGCCATGCATGAGGAATTGAACAACTTCACTAGAAATGATGTGTGGGAGCTTGTTGAAAGGCCGAAGAAGCACAATGTGATTGGAACCAAGTGGGTCTTCAAGAACAAGCAAGATCAAGATGGCTTGGTAGTGAGAAACAAAGTAAGACTAGTGGCACAAGGTTACACACAAGTTGAGGGTCTTGACTTTGGAGAAACATATGCACCGGTGGCAAGATTGGAGGCAATTAGAATCTTATTAGCCTACGCTTGTGCTCACAACATCAAGCTCTATCAAATGGATGTGAAGAGTGCATTTCTCAATGGCTTCATTAATGAGGAAGTGTATGTTGCACAACCTCCCAGTTTTGAAGATGACAAGAAGCCCAACCATGTCTACAAGCTCAAGAAGGCATTATATGGATTGAAGCAAGCTCCAAGGGCATGGTATGAAAGATTGAGGGACTTTCTTATATCCAAAGGCTTCAAGATGGGAAAAGTTGACACTACTCTCTTCACCAAGAAGATAGAAGTTGATTTGTTTGTGTTGCAAATCTATGTGGATGATATCATCTTTGGATCAACAAATCAATTCTTTTGTGAAGAATTTGCCAAGATGATGGCTAGTGAGTTTGAGATGTCAATGCTTGGAGAGTTGAGTTACTTCCTTGGTCTTCAAATCAAGCAAATGAAGAATGGCACCTTTGTGAGTCAAGGCAAGTACATCAAGGACATGATCAAGAAGTTTGGGTTGCAAGATGCTAAGGCCATTAGTACACCTATGGGAACCAATGGTGGCTTGGACATTGATGATAGTGGCAAGATGATTGAGCAAAAGCTATATAGATCAATGATTGGAAGCTTGCTATATGTGACCGCGTCAAGGCCGGATGTCATGTTTAGTGTGTGCATGTGTGCAAGATTTCAAGCTTCTCCAAGAGAGAGTCACTTGACGGCAACCAAGAGGATATTGAGATACTTGAAGGGTACCCAAGATGTTGGTCTATGGTATCCCAAGGGGTCAAGCTTTGAGTTGATTGGATACTCCGACTCCGACTATGCCGGTTGCAAGATTGATAGGAAGAGCACAAGTGGAACATGCCAAGTGCTAGGAAGATCTCTTGTGTCATGGTCTTCAAAGAAGCAAAATAGTGTGGCACTTTCCACCGCCGAAGCCGAATATATTAGTGCGGGGAATTGTTGTGCACAATTGCTATGGATGAAAGCCACCTTGAAGGACTATGGGATCAAGTTCAAGCATGTGCCTTTGTTTTGTGACAATGAAAGTGCAATCAAGATGACAAACAATCCGGTTCAACATTCAAGAACCAAGCACATTGATGTGAGGCACCACTTCATTAGAGATCATCAACAAAAGGGTGATATTAGCATTGAAAGCATTGGCACCGAAGACCAACTAGCCGACATATTCACCAAGCCTCTTGATGAGAAAAGATATTGCAAGTTGAGGAATGAGTTGAACATACTTAGCTTCTCCAACATGGATTGATGCACCCCATATATGACATGCCTCTCCTCCAACATAGCAAGGTAAAGTTGGTTGTTGCATTTCATGCATCCGTTGCTAGTTGTGTAGACATATATACATGTGCATCTTGCTAGGCTCATTCATTGCAAATCAAATGAATTTGAAGGATATATGGCACCACTATTGTTTCTATGCTTGATTTGATCTAGTGGTGGCATATGACTTGTTTGTGAGCTTGTAAACCTAGTGTTGAATCTTTAGCACTTGCTCATGATGTGTATCTCAACATGGTCAAGATAACCCTTATTCTTATGAGGTGTGAAGAAGCTTGCCCTTGGTTCAAACCGAGATATATTTTCTAGGCATGTGATTTAGATTTGGCCATAGTTGATTGACTTGTTTCTCTCATCTTATGCACCCTTCTTGGTCATTGATGACAAAGGGGGAGAAGAAAGTATACACCTAGGGGAGAAGTTTACACCTAGGGGGGAGAAATAAGTCACAAAGAGCAATGGAAGGGGATCAATTTTTATGATATGACCCAACCATGAGCACACAAATAGGGGGAGCAAGCTCATAGACTATTTGTTGCATATTGTGTGTGCATTCATGATGATATGGAGCATTGCAAGCTAAATTCAATATTCATGCTTGTTTGGTGTATTGCTAGTATAAGACTTGATTGATGAAGTGAAGTACTAGCATGCGTAGGTGGTTTCTAGACATAGAGTTTCTCGTGTTCAAGTACCTTACTTATAATGTGATCTCATGAGGTATCTTGAGTTTTGATGAATGTCTAGATTCCCATGGTGCTAAGGAAGGTTTATTATCGCACTCCGATTGGTATCACGCTTCAAAGGTCAATTCTATAAACCTTAGTACCATTTTGGTTGTGGTAACTCTCACAAAAGTTTCATCTATGCATGTGTGCTTGAAAATCGACCAAACATTTGATGCACACATGTAGGGGAGCTACCACTACCAAAACCGGAATTGAAATGCTTGTCCAATCCAAGATTCATAATCAAAATGTCTTGGGCAAGAAATTCAATTTCATATTGAATTCTTTTCCATATCTTTGTGAGTTTGTGAAGGGGTTGTCATCAATTACCAAAAAGGGGGAGATTGAAAGCTCCGGTTTGGTTTTGGTAATTAATGACACTCAACGTTGCTAATGCTTTGCTCTAAGTGTGGTTAGACACATAGCAACGTGACGGTGGATGATGGAGCTCCGACGGAGGCCCATGTAGATCAAGGCGAAGGTATACTTGATAGGGCTTTCCGGTTTAGTGTCGAGACACTTAGCGAGTGTGACCACATTTAGGATCGATAACCGACTATCAAGAGGGGTTTCCTCGGTTCATTCGCGGTCCTAAGTGCCTCTAGTTGTGACTTTGCATGATGCATGAGAGGCTAACTAGAGAGCTAACACTTGTCGACGTGATCTTGAGAAGATACGCTAATTCCGGTGCTTGAGAAGTGATCTACTCTGTGGAGTTAGCACCTTGGACAAGTGGTTTGGAGATCGGATCGACGACGGCGCGACATCGAAGATCAAATGAGAAGGTGACAAGTCACAGGGCGCCAGACGCGGGCGCCGGACACGGGGCTTGGCGGGCCGGACGCGTCCGGCGTGTACTGAAGTCGGTGCACGGCGAGTGGCCGGGCACAGCGTGCGGCAGACGCGGCGGCGGACGCGTCCGGCGGCGGCCGGACGCCGACCAGAAACTTTCTGGCTCAGCGCGCTCGTGCGTGGCTCACCCGTTGGACACTCGGCGGACGCGCGCGGCAGACGCTGGTGGATCACTGTTGATCGTCCGGCGCTTGATGACGTGGCCTCTTCAAACTCCAACGGTCGACTGACGACGGCGCGGCAGTGAGCGGCGGACGCGTCCGCCGGCTGAGCGCCGGACGCGAGCGCCAGCCCGAGGGCAACAGCTCTATTTCGACCTTGGGTCTATAAATAGAGGGTTGGCCGGCTTGGGGCTCTCTCTTCACCATTTCTACACACTTGAGCATACTTTGAGCAAGAGAGACACTCCTCCACCCATCTCTTTGATTCCTTTGCTAATCTTGAGAGAGATTTGAGTGAGAACAAGTGATTTGCATTGAGAGTTACATCTAGAGGCACTTGTTCATCGAGTGAGCTGTGGATTCTTGTTACTCTTCGGTGATTCCCGTCACCGACAGTTTGGAGCAGCGGGTGGTAGTTGAGCTCGACTTGGTGATTGTTCGGGGCCACACCGGGTTCTTGTGAGGGGTTCTTGATCCTTCCCCACGGGAGTTCGCGAAAGGATACTCTAGTGGATTGCTCGTGGCTTGTGGATCCTTGTCTTGTGTGGAGATTGCGGCTCCCCATTGGGGTCTTTGGCACCGAGCCAATTGAGCGGGCAACTCACCAAGCAAGTGTATCGCCACAACGAGGAGTAGCTTGCCGGGAAGCAAGTGAACCTCGGTAAAAAATCATTGTGTTGATTCATGATTGCCGAGGCTTCGACCTCCTTGTGCTTGTGCTTGAGCTCTCTAGGTGATTGGCTTCTACACCGGTGATTGGCTATCTTCTACTTTTTGCGGCGGTATAACATTCGATCATCTCTTTACTTTCCGCAAGGTAGAATTGCTTGTTGTGGTCGGTCGGGAACCACTCTTTGTGTAGCTTAAATCCCGTGGGTAGAATTGCTTGGTTGGTTTCGGTGAACCGACATTGTGTAGCTTGATCACCGTTGTTGTGCGTGCAATTTAATTGAGTAGCCTTGCATGGTAGGACGGCTGCATAGAGTAGTCGAAGCACTTGCGTTGCACTTTGCCACCTTGCTATCTAATTGGGTTGTCTAGTTTTATTGCTAGAATTTTTATTAGGCTATTCACCCCCCCTCTAGCCATTGTGACCTTTCAGTCAAGCATGACCGTATGCCATGGTTAAGGCATTTTGATGCCTCTGGCCTCACCACCACAATGTTTGTCATCACCCGAGAGCCCGAACGGCCCTTAACTATAGCTTCACGACTCCAGAACTTCCATATTTGCACACACGACTGTGCTGCCGCACAGCTGGATCCTGTGCATCCTACGGCTCTCGGCACCGGGTCAAGCACGCCCGTACGCCATGGTTAAGCCATTTTGATGCCTCTCACCTCTCCACCATAGAGTTTTCCATCACCTGAGAGCCTGAAGGGCCCTTAACCTTGCCTCCATGGCTCCAAAACTTCCATATTTGCACACTCGACCATGCTGCCGCACGGTCGGTTCCAACGCATTTTATGGCTCCTGGCTCTGAGTCAAGCATGCCTGTACGCCATGGTTAAGGCATTTTGACACCTCTGGCCTCTCTACCATAGCGTTTGCCGTCACTCGAGAGCCTGAACGGCACTTAACCTCGGCTCCACGGCTCCGAAGCGCCATATTTGCACACACGACTTTTCTTTGCCCGCACGGCCGGTTCCTGCGCATCCTACGGCCACTACACCACAACACTTTTTCGGTGTAGATATCGACGCTAAATCTTTCTTTTAGGGTTGGATGATCGACGCTAAAGAAAATTGACAGATCATCTCGACGCTAAATCGCATTTACCGATTCACTGCTCGATTTGTAGGTATCCATATTTAACGTCGTGCTATCGACGCTAAAAAGAGATACAACGTCAATCGGTCGACGCTAAAAATATGGACCCCACACCTAGCTTTTAGGTAATTAGGTGTCTCCCACGAAAAAACACTTATAGCTTAAAGGAGTCTAAAAATCCTAACATTTGGCATGAGATCATAATATATTTATATTATCTTGCCATAAAATTTTCAAATCATATTAACAAAGTTGGACTATATCTTATATACAAATGCATCTCTCGTATAATTACATAACCACGTGAAAGATGTATTTATCGTAAACAATATATATTGCCACTTTGTTTAAATCATTTGATTTTTATGCAAATATTATACACCAAACTCACGTTGTCATGCAAGTTTGTAGAATTTTCTAACAAAGTTTGAATATTATTATAATTATCGTATGATAATTTGGAGATAGATCTATGAATTATCCCTACCAAACAAATGATTTTTTGTCTAACTTTAAGACATTGGCTTAAATGAAATGTCTCATCAAAAATATTTTTTTACAATTCTTTAATATAATTGGAGCTAAAGCTAGTTCATTTTGAAATTATGTTTACCAAAGCACATAAAAATTAAAAAGGAATTAAATACATATAATATTCTATGACCTACAAGTACGCAGCTTAGAAATAAAGCCCACATCTTGAGTGCAGCCAGCCCACTAGAGCCCAAATCAAACACCGCCTCGCGCTTGGCCGTTAGATTCAAAGGAACGATCAAGATGCATCGGGTGTGAGAACATAATGCTCCCAGAAACCCTATCAGCCACACCGAGCCCCTCTTCCCTTTGTTCTCCCCGCCGCTCCCCAATCCACATCGACGCGCTAGGGTTATGGCTGGCGGGAGGCAGTGGCGCGGGGACGTGGGTCGGCGTGGTGGCGTGTGGAGCAACGAAGGCCGCCGCGCAGCAGCTGAGCAGGCAGCAGCGACCGGCGGTGGCGTGCGGAGTAGTGCAGGCCGGCGCACGGTGAAGGAACGGCGGTGACAGCCGCGTGCGGTGGAGCGCCGCGGCGACGACACCATCTCCCTCATCCCCAGGTATTGCCCTCGTTTCCATCCTGCTTGCTTAAGCCGTGTGCCGCATTACTACTACTCAAGTTGTTGTCCTAACCTGAGATTTGTGCTATTACTACTACTCAGCTGCCCCTGTTGGATCCATTTTTCAGGTTATGGATGAACTTCATGTTGAGCTTGATTGATTTCGGGAAGCCTGTGGATTACTGAGGTTAGGATCTCTTACTAGTTCAGATCTAAATTTTTCGTATGCTTGGATCTAAATTTCCATAGATGATGGTCAAGAGGACTGAAGTCTTGAATTCTATAGCTGCATCATATAAGAACTAAAACTGTACCTTTGAGTTAGGTGCTATCCTAGAAGCACATCCTAATGTGGGTGCACATGGCGACCTAGGACACACATATACAAAGATTAAAACTTTACAATCTTGTTCAAAAATTTCTTCCTCTCGATATGTTGCCTTATATCACCGATAAGTGTCAATTCTCATAATAAACCGCTTGTCACTACTAGCTGTTTAATTGGTCTATGGGAAATGAACTTTTGTTACTGCTAATATAGGTTAATTTCTTACTACTTTAGCTATCGAGAATGCTTGTTACTATTAGTTGTTAGTTATTGTTTTAGCAAGCTTTACTTGAGGTACAAATCTACTTTGGTGAATTATTTGGTTGCAGCCTTGTGACCAAAATTTATGTATGAATCATATTGGTACTTTGCTTGCAGCTAATTCTGAACTTATGTTCCTACAGATATTTATTTACTATATATATGCAACAAACATGAATGTAACTCTTGTTTCCAACTTTCATTGTTCAATCTGCCATTCTGTATTTGTTATGTCTCTACAAGTATTGATTTGTGATGTTTGATTTTTTTTTCCTTAGAAACCTGAACTGAAATGTATCCTGTCATGTTTCAGCAAACCTTAGATTGTGTCTTGTGGAGCAAAAGAGGACACTAAACATCCAACAAGGACCAAGCAACTACTTCAGTAATTTTGGCACAAGAGGGTTGTGTGGCTGTCATGGTTGTGCAGCAGCATAAAATATTATAGAAATTTTCTAGTTATTGTCATCTGAGTATAGCCTATGTTGGTTGTGTTACAAACACTTCATTTGACAAGTTAGTTGCTTGCTCTGATGTATGACTTAGGGATTTAGTACCCATCATAGTCATATGTATGAGTTCTCTAGCAACTTAGGTTCTTTGCTGACTTTGTGGTGCAATTATAGCAAAGTTAAGGTAGATGCAAGAAGTTGTCAAAAAAAAAAAAAGGTAGATGCAAGACAAAACAATATTGTATGTTATAAATCAATATGCTACAAATCTGTTGATGTTCATGTGATATATGTGTGTACCTTTGTGTGATGGACCTTATCTGGGTATATGATATGTGTCAAATGTTTTCTAATTTTTTTTTTGGCATATTTAAACCATCCCATTGGACAATCTGACGCTATAAGTACATGGACTGTTGGATGATCTGTCGCTATATGTTTGCTAACATTGCATCTGAAGCTAAACATCAGCGATAGACTATCTGACGCTAAAAATATTCAGGGCAACAGACTGCGTCGACGCTAAAAGTACGGTCTGACGCTATATGTTTTTAGCGTCGGGACTTCTGCGTCGGCGAAGTCGACGCTATATGTTTTTAGCATCGGATCGTCGACGCCGTAGCCGCTTTCGTCGGATCATCCGGCGCTAAATCTGGTGTTGTGGTGTAGTGGGCTCCTCGCACCAAGTCAAGCACGCCCATGCACTATGGTTAAGGCATTTTGACACCGCTGGCCTCTCGACCACAGCATTTGTTGCTGCCCAAGAACCCGAATGGCCCTTAACCATGGCTCCACCGCTCTAGAACTGCCATATTTGCACACACGACTATGCTACCGCACCGCCGGTTCCTACGTGTCCTCTGCTCTCGACACTAGGTCAAGCACGACCGTATGCCATGGTTAAGGCGTTTTGACACCTCCGGCCCCACCACCACAATGTTTGTCATCACCCGAGAGCCCGAACGGCCCTTAACTATAGCTCCATGACTCCGAACATCCATAATTGCACACACGCTTGTCTTTGCGGCGCACGGCCGGATCGTGCATCCTACGGCTCTCGGCACCGGTTCAAGCACACCCGTACGCCATGGTTAAGCCATTTTGATGCCTCTCACCTCTCCACCATAGAGTTTTCCATCACCCGAGAGCCCGAAGGGCCCTTAACCATGGCTCCACGGCAGTAAAACGCCACATTTGCACACACGACCATGCTTTGCCGCATGGTCGGTTCCAACGCGTCCTATGGCTCCCGACCGAGTCAAGCAAGCCCGTACGCCATGGTTAAGGCATTTTGACACCTCGGCCTCTCTACCATAGCGTTTGTCATCGCTCGAGAGCCGAACGGCCCTTAACCTTGGCTCCACGGCTCCGTAAGCGCCATATTTGCACACACGACTTTGCGCCGCACGGCCGGTTCCTATGCGTCCTACGGCTCCTCGCACCAAGTCAAGCACGCCCATGCACCATGGTTAAGGCGTTTTAACACCTTTGGCCTCTCCACCACAGCGTTTATTACCGCCCGAGAACCCGAATGGCCCTTAACCATGGCTCCACGGCTCTAGAAGCGCCATATTTGCACACACGACTATGCTACCGCACAGCCAGTTCCTGCATGTCCTATAGCTCTCGACACTAGGTCAAGCACGACCGTATGCCATGGTTAAGGTGTTTTGATGCCTCTGGCCTCACCACCACAATATTTGTCATCACCCGAGAGCCCGAACGGCCCTTAACTATAGCTCCACGACTCCAGAACATCCATAATTGCACACACGACTGTGCTGCTGCACAGCCGGATCCTGTGCATCCTACGGCTCTCGGCACCGGGTCAAGCACGCCCGTACGCCATGGTTAAGCCATTTTGATGCCTCTCACCTCTCCACCATAGAGTTTTTCATCACCCGAGAGCCTGAAGGGAACTTAACCATAGCTCCATGGCTGCAAACCGCCATATTTGCACACACGACCATGCCGCCGCACGGTCGGTTCCAACGCATCCTATGGCTCTCGGACCGAGTCAAGCATGCCCGTACGCCATGGTTAAGGCATTTTGACACCCTCGGCCTCTCTACCATAGTGTTTGCCATCGCTCGAGAGCCTGAACGGCCCTTAACCTTGGCTCCACGGCTCCAGAACTGCCATATTTGCACACACGACCATGCTGCCGCACGGTCAGTTCCAACGCATCCTATGGCTCCTGGCACTGAGTCAAGCATGCCCGTACGCCATGGTTAAGGCATTTTGACACCTCTAGCCTCTCCACCACAGTGTTTGTTGCCGCTTGAGAACCTGAATGGCCCTTAACCATGGCTCGACAGCTCTAGAACTGCCATATTTGCACACACGAATATGTTACCGCACAGCCGGTTCGTGCGTGTCCTACATCTCTTGACACTAGGTCAAGCATGACCGTATGCCGTGGTTAAGGCGTTTTGATGCCTCTGGCCTCACCACCACAATGTTTATCATCACCCGAGAGCCTGAACGGCCCTTAACTACAGCTCCACGACTGCAGAACATCCATAATTGCACACACGACTGTGCTGCCGCACGGTCGGATCCTGTGCATCCTATGGCTCTCGGCACCGGGTCAAGCACGCCTGTACGCCATGGTTAAGCCATTTTGATGCCTCTCACCTCTCCACCATAGAGTTTTCCATCACCTGAGAGCCTGAAGGGCCCTTAACCTTGCCTCCATGGCTCCAAAACTTCCATATTTGCACACTCGACCATGCTGCCGCACGGTCGGTTCCAACGCATTTTATGGCTCCCGGTCTCTCGAGTCAAGCATGCCCGTACGCCATGGTTAAGGCATTTTGACACCTCCGGCCTCTCTACCATAGCGTTTGCCGTCACTCGAGAGCCCGAACGGCACTTAACCTCGGCTCCACGGCACCGGAAGCGCCATATTTGCACACACGACAATGTTTGCCGCCGCACGGCCGGTTCCTGCGCATCCTACGGCTCCTCGCACCAAGTCAAGCACGCCCATGCACTATGGTTAAGGCATTTTGACACCGCTGGCCTCTCGACCATAGCATTTGTTGCTGCCCAAGAACCCGAATGGCCCTTAACCATGGCTCCACCGCTCTAGAACTACCATATTTGCACACACGACTATGCTACCGCACTGCCGGTTCCTACGTGTCCTACAGCTCTCGACACTAGGTCAAGCACGATCGTATGCCATGGTTAAGGCGTTTTGACACCTCTGGCCCCACCACCACAATGTTTGTCATCACCTGAGAGCCCGAACGGCCCTTAACTATAGCTCCATGACTCCAGAACATCCATAATTGCACACACGACTGTGCTGGCGCACGGCCGGATCCTGTGCATCCTACGGCTCTCGGCACCGGTTCAAGCACACCCGTACGCCATGGTTAAGCCATTTTGATGCCTCTCACCTCTCCACCATAGAGTTTTCCATCACCCGAGAGCCCGAAGGGCCCTTAACCATGGCTCCACGGCGGTAAACCGCCACATTTGCACACACGACCATCTTTGCCGCATGGTCGGTTCCAACGCGTCCTATGGCTCCGACCGAGTCAAGCAAGCCCGTACGCCATGGTTAAGGCATTTTGACACCTCGGCCTCTCTACCATAGCGTTTGTCATCGCTCGAGAGCCGAACGGCCCTTAACCTCGGCTCCACGGCTCCGAACGCCATATTTGCACACACGACTTTTCTTTGCCCGCACGGCCGGTTCCTATGCGTCCTACGGCTCCTCGCACCAAGTCGGCACGCCCATGCACCATGGTTAAGGCGTTTTAACACCTTTGGCCTCTCCACCACAGCGTTTATTACCACCCGAGAACCCGAATGGCCCTTAACCATGGCTCCACGGCTCTAGAACCGCCATATTTGCACACACGACTATGCTACCGCACGGGCCGGTTCTTGCATGTCCTATAGCTCTCGACACTAGGTCAAGCACAACCGTATGCCATGGTTAAGGTGTTTTGACGCCTCGGCCTCACCACCACAATATTTGTCATCACCCGAGAGCCCGAACGGCCCTTAACTATAGCTCCACGACTCAGAACATCCATAATTGCACACACGACCGTGCTTTGCCGCACAGCCGGATCCTGTGCATCCTACGGCTCTCGGCACCGGGTCAAGCACGCCCGTACGCCATGGTTAAGCCATTTTGTTGCCTCTCACCTCTCCACCATAGAGTTTTTCATCACCCGAGAGCCTGAAGGGCCCTTAACCATAGCTCCACGGCTGCAAAACTGCCATATTTGCACACACGACCATGCTGCCGCACGGTCGGTTCCAACGCATCCTATGGCTCTCGGCACTGAGTCAAGCATGCCCGTACGCCATGGTTAAGGCATTTTGACACCTCTGGCCTCTCTACCATAGCGTTTGCCATCGCTCGAGAGCCTGAACGGCCCTTAACCTTGGCTCCACGGCTCCAGAACTGCCATATTTGCACACACGACCATGCTGCCGCACGGTCGGTTCCAACGCATCCTATGGCTCTCGGCACTGAGTCAAGCATGCCCGTACGCCATGGTTAAGGCATTTTGACACCTCTAGCCTCTCCACCACAGCGTTTGTTGCCGCCTGAGAACCTGAATGGCCCTTAACCATGGCGCCACAGCTCTAGAACTGCCATATTTGCACACACGACTATGCTACCGCACGGCCGGTTCCTGCGTGTCCTACAGCTCTTGACACTAGGTCAAGCACGACCGTATGCCATGGTTAAGGCATTTTGACACCTCCGGCCTCACCACCACAATGTTTGTCATCACCCGAGAGCACGAACGGCCCTTAACTACAGCTCCACGACTCCTGAACATCCATAATTGCACACACGGTTGTGCCGCCGCACGGTCGGATCCCGTGCATCCTATGGCTCTCGGCACCGGGTCAAGCACGCCCGTACGCCATGGTTAAGCCATTTTGATGCCTCTCACCTCTCCACCATAGAGTTTTCCATCACCGAGAGCCTGAAGGGCCCTTAACCATGCCTCCACGGCTCCAAAACTGCCATATTTGCACACTCGACCATGCTGCCGCACGGTCGGTTCCAACGCATTTTATGGCTCCCGGCTCCGAGTCAAGCATGCCTGTACGCCATGGTTAAGGCATTTTGACACCTCGGCCTCTCTACCATAGCGTTTGCCATCACTCGAGAGCACGAACGGCACTTAACCTCGGCTCCACGGCTTAAGCGCCATATTTGCACACACGACTTTTTCTTTGCCGCACGGCCGGTTCTGCGCATCCTACGGCTCCTCGCACCAAGTCAAGCACGCCCATGCACTATGGTTAAGGTGTTTTGACACCGCTGGCCTCTCGACCACAGCATTTGTTGCCGCCCAAGAACCCGAATGGCCCTTAACCATGGCTCCACCGCTCTAGAACAGCCATATTTGCACACACGACTATGCTACCGCACAGCCCGGTTCCTACGTGTCCTACGGCTCTCGACACTAGGTCAAGCACGACCGTATGCCATGGTTAAGGCGTTTTGACACCTCGGCCCCACCACCACAATGTTTGTCATCACCCGAGAGCCCGAACGGCCCTTAACTATAGCTCCACGACTCCAAAACATCCATAATTGCACACACGACTGTGCTGGCGCACGGCCGGATCCTATGCATCCTACGGCTCTCGGCACCGGTTCAAGCACACCCGTACGCCATGGTTAAGCCATTTTGATGCCTCTCACCTCTCCACCATAGAGTTTTCCATCACCCGAGAGCCCGAAGGGCCCTTAACCATGGCTCCACGGCGGTAAAGCGCCACATTTGCACACACGACCATGCTGCCGCATGGTCGGTTCCAACGCGTCCTATGGCTCCCGGCACCGAGTCAAGCAAGCCCGTACGCCATGGTTAAGGCATTTTGACACCTCCGGCCTCTCTACCATAGCGTTTGTCGTCGCTCGGAGCACGAACGGCCCTTAACCTGGCTCCACGGCTCCGAAGCGCCATATTTGCACACACGACTTGCCGCCGCACGGCGGTTCCTATGCGTCCTACGGCTCCTCGCACCAAGTCAAGCACGCCCATGCACCATGGTTAAGGCATTTTAACACCTTTGGCCTCTCCACCACGGCGTTTATTACCGCCCGAGAACCCGAATGGCCCTTAACCATGGCTCCACGGCTCTAGAACCGCCATATTTGCACACACGACTATGCTACCACACGGCCCGGTTCCTGCATGTCCTATAGCTCTCGACACTAGGTCAAGCACGACCGTATGCCATGGTTAAGGCATTTTGACACCTCCGGCCTCACCACCACAATATTTGTCATCACCCGAGAGCCCGAACGGCCCTTAACTATAGCTCCACGACTCCAGAACATCCATAATTGCACACACGGCGTGCTGCCGCACGGCCGGATCTGTGCATCCTACGGCTCTCGGCACCGGGTCAAGCACGCCCGTACGCCATGGTTAAGCCATTTTGATGCCTCTCACCTCTCCACCATAGAGTTTTTCATCACCCGAGAGCCCGAAGGGCCCTTAACCACGGCTCCACGGCTACAAAATTGCCATATTTGCACACACGACCATCTTTGCCGCACGGTCGGTTCAACGCATCCTATGGCTCTCGGCGAGTCAAGCATGCCCGTACGCCATGGTTAAGGCATTTTGACACCTCTGGCCTCTCTACCATAGCGTTTGCCATCGCTCGAGAGCCACGAACGGCCCTTAACCTTGGCTCCACGGCTCTAGGAACCGCCATATTTGCACACACGACCATCTTTGCCGCACGGCCGGTTCCAACGCATCCTATGGCTCCTAGGCGCACCGAGTCAAGCATGCCCGTACGCCATGGTTAAGGCATTTTGACACCTCTAGCCTCTCCACCACGGCGTTTGTTGCCGCCTGAGAACCCGAATGGCCCTTAACCATGGCTCCACGGCTCTAGAAGCGCCATATTTGCACACACGAATATGCTACCGCACGGCCCGGTTCGTGCGTGTCCTGACTCTTGACACTAGGTCAAGCATGACCGTATGCCATGGTTAAGGCGTTTTGATGCCTCCGGCCTCACCACCACAATGTTTGTCATCACCGAGAGCCCGAACGGCCCTTAACTACAGCTCCACGACTCCGAACATCCATAATTGCACACACGGCGTGCTTTGCCGCACGGTCGGATCCTGTGCATCCTATGGCTCTCGGCACCGGGTCAAGCACGCCTGTACGCCATGGTTAAGCCATTTTGATGCCTCTCACCTCTCCACCATAGAGTTTTCCATCACCTCGAGAGCCCGAAGGGCCCTTAACCATGCCTCCACGGCTCCAAAAGCGCCATATTTGCACACTCGACCATCTTTGCCGCACGGTCGGTTCCAACGCATTTTATGGCTCCGGCTCGAGTCAAGCATGCCGCACGCCATGGTTAAGGCATTTTGACACCTCGGCCTCTCTACCATAGCGTTTGCCATCACTCGAGAGCCCGAACGGCACTTAACCTCGGCTCCACGGCTCCGAAGCGCCATATTTGCACACACGACTTTCTTTGCCGCACGGCCGGTTCCTGCGCATCCTACGGCTCCTCGCACCAAGTCAAGCATGCCCATGCACTATGGTTAAGGCGTTTTGACACCGCTGGCCTCTCGACCATAGCATTTGTTGCCGCCCAAGAACCCGAATGGCCCTTAACCATGGCTCCACCGCTCTAGAAGCGCCATATTTGCACACACGACTATGCTACCGCACGGCCGGTTCCTACGTGTCCCTCTGCTCTCGACACTAGGTCAAGCACGACCGTATGCCATGGTTAAGGCATTTTGACACCTCGGCCCCACCACCACAATGTTTGTCATCACCCGAGAGCCCGAACGGCCCTTAACTATAGCTCCACGACTCCAAAACATCCATAATTGCACACACGACTGTCCTGCCGCACAGCCGGATCCTGTGCATCCTACGGCTCTCGGCACCGGTTCAAGCACACCCGTACGCCATGGTTAAGCCATTTTGATGCCTCTCACCTCTCCACCATAGAGTTTTCCATCACCCGAGAGCCTGAAGGGCCCTTAACCATGGCTCCACGGCGGTAAAGCGCCACATTTGCACACACGACCATGCTGCCGCATGGTCGGTTCCAACGCGTCCTATGGCTCCCAGACCGAGTCAAGCAAGCCCGTACGCCATGGTTAAGGCATTTTGACACCTTTGGCCTCTCTACCATAGCGTTTGTCGTCGCTCGAGAGCCCGAACGGCCCTTAACCTCGGCTCCACGGCTCGAAGCGCCATATTTGCACACACGACTTTTCTTTGCCGCACGGCCGGTTCCTATGCGTCCTACGGCTCCTCGCACCAAGTCAAGCACGCCCATGCACCATGGTTAAGGCATTTTAACACCTTTGGCCTCTCCACCACAGCGTTTATTACCGCCCCGAGAACCCGAATGGCCCTTAACCATGGCTCCACGGCTCTAGAAGCGCCATATTTGCACACACGACTATGCTACCGCACTGGCCCGGTTCCCTGCATGTCCTATAGCTCTCGACACTAGGTCAAGCACGACCGTATGCCATGGTTAAGGTGTTTTGATGCCTCGGCCTCACCACCACAATATTTGTCATCACCCGAGAGCCCGAACGGCCCTTAACTATAGCTCCACGACTCCGAACATCCATAATTGCACACACGACGTCTTTGCCGCACGGCCCGGATCCGTGCATCCTACGGCTCTCGGCACCGGGTCAAGCACGCCCGTACGCCATGGTTAAGCCATTTTGATGCCTCTCACCTCTCCACCATAGAGTTTTCATCACCCGAGAGCCTGAAGGGCCCTTAACCATAGCTCCACGGCTGCAAAACTGCCATATTTGCACACACGACCATCGCCGCACGGTCGGTTCCAACGCATCCTATGGCTCTCGGGCGAGTCAAGCATGCCCGTACGCCATGGTTAAGGCATTTTGACACCTCGGCCTCTCTACCATAGCGTTTGCCATCGCTCGAGAGCACGAACGGCCCTTAACCTTGGCTCCACGGCTCTAGAACGCCATATTTGCACACACGACCATGCTTTGCCGCACGGTCGGTTCCAACGCATCCTATGGCTCCCGGCACCGAGTCAAGCATGCCCGTACGCCATGGTTAAGGCATTTTGACACCTCTAGCCTCTCCACCACAGTGTTTGTTGCCGCCCCGAGAACTGAATGGCCCTTAACCATGGCTCCACGGCTCTAGAACTGCCATATTTGCACACACGAATATGCTACCGCACGGCCCGGTTCGTGCGTGTCCTACGGCTCTTGACACTAGGTCAAGCATGACCGTATGCCATGGTTAAGGCGTTTTGATGCCTCGGCCTCACCACCACAATGTTTGTCATCACCCGAGAGCCGAACGGCCCTTAACTATAGCTCCACGACTCGAACATCCATAATTGCACACACGGCGTGTCTTTGCCGCACGGTCGGATCTGTGCATCCTATGGCTCTCGGCACCGGGTCAAGCACGCCATGTACGCCATGGTTAAGCCATTTTGATGCCTCTCACCTCTCCACCATAGAGTTTTCCATCACCACGAGAGCACGAAGGGCCCTTAACCATGCCTCCACGGCTCCAAAACTGCCATATTTGCACACTCGACCATGCTGCCGCACGGTCGGTTCCAACGCATTTTATGGCTCCCGGCTCGAGTCAAGCATGCCATGTACGCCATGGTTAAGGCATTTTGACACCCTCGGCCTCTCTACCATAGCGTTTGCCATCACTCGAGACAGAACGGCACTTAACCTCGGCTCCACGGCTCCAGGCGCCATATTTGCACACACGACTTTGCTGCCGCACGGCCGGTTCCTGCGCATCCTATGGCTCCTCGCACCAAGTCAAGCATGCCCATGCACTATGGTTAAGGCGTTTTGACACCGCTGGCCTCTCGACCACAGCATTTGTTGCCGCCCAAGAACCCGAATGGCCCTTAACCATGGCTCCACCGCTCTAGAAGCGCCATATTTGCACACACGACTATGCTACCGCACCCGGTTCCTACGTGTCCTACAGCTCTCGACACTAGGTCAAGCACGACCGTATGCCATGGTTAAGGCATTTTGACACCTCTGGCCCCACCACCACAATGTTTGTCATCACCCGAGAGCCCGAACGGCCCTTAACTATAGCTCCACGACTCCAAAACATCCATAATTGCACACACGACTGTGCTGGCGCACCGCCGGATCCTGTGCATCCTACGGCTCTCGGCACCGGTTCAAGCACACCCGTACGCCATGGTTAAGCCATTTTGATGCCTCTCACCTCTCCACCATAGAGTTTTCCATCACCCGAGAGCCGAAGGGCCCTTAACCATGGCTCCACGGCGGTAAAACGCCACATTTGCACACACGACCATGCCGCATGGTCGGTTCAAACGCGTCCTATGGCTCCCGGCACGAGTCAAGCAAGCCCGTACGCCATGGTTAAGGCATTTTGACACCTTTGGCCTCTCTACCATAGCGTTTGTCGTCGCTCGAGAGCACGAACGGCCCTTAACCTCGGCTCACGGCTCCAGGCGCCATATTTGCACACACGACTTTCTTTGCCGCACGGCCGGTTCCTATGCGTCCTACGGCTCCTCGCACCAAGTCAAGCACGCCCATGCACCATGGTTAAGGCGTTTTAACACCTTTGGCCTCTCCACCACAGCGTTTATTACCGCCCGAGAACCCGAATGGCCCTTAACCATGGCTCCACGGCTCTAGAAGCGCCATATTTGCACACACGACTATGCTACCGCACGGCCGGTTCCTGCATGTCCTATAGCTCTCGACACTAGGTCAAGCACGACCGTATGCCATGGTTAAGGCGTTTTGATGCCCCGGCCTCACCACCACAATATTTGTCATCACCCGAGAGCCCGAACGGCCCTTAACTATAGCTCCACGACTCGAACATCCATAATTGCACACACGACTGTCGCCGCACGGCCGGATCCTGTGCATCCTACGGCTCTCGGCACCGGGTCAAGCACACCCGTACGCCATGGTTAAGCCATTTTGATGCCTCTCACCTCTCCACCATAGAGTTTTCATCACCCAAGAGCACGAAGGGCCCTTAACCATAGCTCCATGGCCGCAAAGCGCCATATTTGCACACACGACCATGCGCCGCACGGTCGGTTCCAACGCATCCTATGGCTCTCGGCGAGTCAAGCATGCCCGTACGCCATGGTTAAGGCATTTTGACACCTCGGCCTCTCTACCATAGCGTTTGCCATCGCTCGAGAGCACGAACGGCCCTTAACCTTGGCTCCACGGCTCCCGAAGCGCCATATTTGCACACACGACCATGCTGCCGCACGGTCGGTTCAACGCATCCTATGGCTCCTGGCGAGTCAAGCATGCCCGTACACCATGGTTAAGGCATTTTGACACCTCTAGCCTCTCCACCACAGCATTTGTTGCCGCCTAAGAACTGAATGGCCCTTAACCATGGCTCCACGGCTCTAGAAGCGCCATATTTGCACACACGAATATGCTACCGCACGGCCGGTTCGTGCGTGTCCTATGACTCTTGACACTAGGTCAAGCATGACCGTATGCCATGGTTAAGGCGTTTTGATGCCTCTCCGGCCTCACCACCACAATGTTTGTCATCACCGAGAGCACGAACGGCCCTTAACTATAGCTCCACGACTCCGAACATCCATAATTGCACACACGTCTGCCGCCGCATGGTCGGATCCTGTGCATCCTATGGCTCTCGGCACCGGGTCAAGCACGCCATACGCCATGGTTAAGCCATTTTGATGCCTCTCACCTCTCCACCATAGAGTTTTCCATCACCTAAGAGCACGAAGGGCCCTTAACCATGCCTCCACGGCTCCAAAACGCCATATTTGCACACTCGACCATCTTTGCCCGCACGGTCGGTTCCAACGCATTTATGGCTCCGGCTACGAGTCAAGCATGCCATGTACGCCATGGTTAAGGCATTTTGACACCTCTCGGCCTCTCTACCATAGCGTTTGCCGTCACTCGAGAGCCGAACGGCACTTAACCTCGGCTCCACGGCTCCGAAGCGCCATATTTGCACACACGACTTTCTTTGCCGCACGGCCCGGTTCCTGCGCATCCTATGGCTCCTCGCACCAAGTCAAGCACGCCCATGCACTATGGTTAAGGCGTTTTGACACCGCTGGCCTCTCGACCACGGCATTTGTTGCCGCCCAAGAACCCGAATGGCCCTTAACCATGGCTCCACCGCTCTAGAAGCGCCATATTTGCACACACGACTATGCTACCGCACGGCCCGGTTCCTACGTGTCCTACGGCTCTCGACACTAGGTCAAGCACGACCGTATGCCATGGTTAAGGCAATTTGACACCTCGGCCCCACCACCACAATGTTTGTCATCACCCGAGAGCCCGAACGGCCCTTAACTATAGCTCCACGACTCCAGAACATCCATAATTGCACACACAGTTGTGCTGGCGCACGGCCGGATCCTGTGCATCCTACGGCTCTCGGCACCGGTTCAAGCACACCCGTACGCCATGGTTAAGCCATTTTGATGCCTCTCACCTCTCCACCATAGAGTTTTCCATCACCGAGAGCACGAAGGGCCCTTAACCATGGCTCCACGGCGGTAAAGCGCCACATTTGCACACACGACCATCTTTGCCGCATGGTCGGTTCTGCGTCCTATGGCTCCGGCGAGTCAAGCAAGCCCGTACGCCATGGTTAAGGCATTTTGACACCTCTGGCCTCTCTACCATAGCATTTGTCGTCGCTCGAGAGCACAGAACGGCCCTTAACCTCGGCTCCACGGCTCCGAGCGCCATATTTGCACACACGACTTTCTTTGCCGCCGCACGACGGTTCCTATGCGTCCTACGGCTCCTCGCACCAAGTCAAGCACGCCCATGCACCATGGTTAAGGCGTTTTAACACCTTTGGCCTCTCCACCACAGCGTTTATTACCGCCCGAGAACCCGAATGGCCCTTAACCATGGCTCCACGGCTCTAGAAGCGCCATATTTGCACACACGACTATGCTACCGCACGGCCCGGTTCCTGCATGTCCTATAGCTCTCGACACTAGGTCAAGCACGACCGTATGCCATGGTTAAGGTGTTTTGATGCCTCGGCCTCACCACCACAATATTTGTCATCACCCGAGAGCCCGAACGGCCCTTAACTATAGCTCCACGACTCGAACATCCATAATTGCACACACGGCTATGTCTTTGCCGCCTGCCCCGGATCCTGTGCATCCTACGGCTCTCGGCACCGGGTCAAGCACACCCGTACGCCATGGTTAAGCCATTTTGATGCCTCTCACCTCTCCACCATAGAGTTTTTCATCACCCAAGAGCCCGAAGGGCCCTTAACCATAGCTCCATGGCTCCAAAAGCGCCATATTTGCACACACGACCATGCCCGCACGGTCGGTTCAACGCATCCTATGGCTCTCGGCAGCGAGTCAAGCATGCCCGTACGCCATGGTTAAGGCATTTTGACACCTCTGGCCTCTCTACCATAGCGTTTGCCATCGCTCGAGAGCACGAACGGCCCTTAACCTTGGCTCCACGGCTCCGAAGCGCCATATTTGCACACACGACCATCTTTGCCGCACGGTCGGTTCCAACGCATCCTATGGCTCCTGGCACTGAGTCAAGCATGCCCGTACACCATGGTTAAGGCATTTTGACACCTCTAGCCTCTCCACCACAGCATTTGTTGCCCACTTGAGAACCCGAATGGCCCTTAACCATGGCTCCACGGCTCTAGAAGCGCCATATTTGCACACACGAATATGCTACCGCACGGCCCGGTTCGTGCGTGTCCTACAGACTCTTGACACTAGGTCAAGCATGACCGTATGCCATGGTTAAGGCGTTTTGATGCCTCGGCCTCACCACCACAATGTTTGTCATCACCCGAGAGCCGAACGGCCCTTAACTATAGCTCCACGACTCCAGAACATCCATAATTGCACACACGACTATGCTGCCGCATGGTCGGATCCTGTGCATCCTATGGCTCTCGGCACCGGGTCAAGCACGCCGTACGCCATGGTTAAGCCATTTTGATGCCTCTCACCTCTCCACCATAGAGTTTTCCATCACCGAGAGCACGAAGGGCCCTTAACCATGCCTCCACGGCTCCAAAAGCGCCATATTTGCACACTCGACCATGCTGCCGCATGGTCGGTTCAACGCATTTTATGGCTCCCGGCTACGAGTCAAGCATGCCGTACGCCATGGTTAAGGCATTTTGACACCTCTGGCCTCTCTACCATAGCGTTTGCCGTCACTCGAGAGCCGAACGGCACTTAACCTCGGCTCCACGGCTCCGAGCGCCATATTTGCACACACGACTTTCTTTGCCCCGCACGGCCCGGTTCTGCGCATCCTATGGCTCCTCGCACCAAGTCAAGCACGCCCATGCACTATGGTTAAGGCGTTTTGACACCGGCCTCTCGACCACAGCATTTGTTGCCGCCCAAGAACCCGAATGGCCCTTAACCATGGCTCCACCGCTCTAGAACTGCCATATTTGCACACACGACTATGCTACCGCACGGCCCGGTTCCTACGTGTCCTATAGCTCTCGACACTAGGTCAAGCACGACCGTATGCCATGGTTAAGGCGTTTTGACACCTCTGGCCCCACCACCACAATGTTTGTCATCACCCGAGAGCCCGAACGGCCCTTAACTATAGCTCCACGACTCGAACATCCATAATTGCACACACGATTTGTCGCGCACGGCCGGATCCTGTGCATCCTACGGCTCTCGGCACCGGTTCAAGCACACCCGTACGCCATGGTTAAGCCATTTTGATGCCTCTCACCTCTCCACCATAGAGTTTTCCATCACCGAGAGCTGAAGGGCCCTTAACCATGGCTCCACGGCTAAAGCGCCACATTTGCACACACGACCATCTTTGCCGCATGGTCGGTTCCGCGTCCTATGGCTCCGGCACGAGTCAAGCAAGCCCGTACGCCATGGTTAAGGCATTTTGACACCTCGGCCTCTCTACCATAGCGTTTGTCGTCGCTCGAGCACGAACGGCCCTTAACCTCGGCTCCACGGCTCCGGCGCCATATTTGCACACACGACTTTCTTTTGCCGCTGCGGTCGGTTCCTATGCGCATCCTATGGCTCCTCGCACCAAGTCAAGCACGCCCATGCACCATGGTTAAGGCGTTTTGACACCTTTGGCCTCTCCACCACAGCGTTTATTACCGCCCAAGAACCCGAATGGCCCTTAACCATGGCTCCAGCTCTAGAAGCGCCATATTTGCACACACGACTATGCTACCGCACGGCCGGTTCTGCATGTCCTATAGCTCTGACACTAGGTCAAGCACGACCGTATGCCATGGTTAAGGCATTTTGATGCCTCTGGCCTCACCACCACAATGTTTGTCATCACCCGAGAGCCCGAACGGCCCTTAACTATAGCTCCACGACTCGAACATCCATAATTGCACACACGACGTCTTTGCGCGCACGGTCGGATCTGTGCATCCTACGGCTCTCGGCACCGGGTCAAGCACGCCCGTACGCCATGGTTAAGCCATTTTGATGCCTCTCACCTCTCCACCATAGAGTTTTCATCACCCAAGAGCCGAAGGGCCCTTAACCATGGCTCCACGGCTCCAAAGCTGCCATATTTGCACACACGACCATCTTTGCCGCACGGTCGGTTCCAACGCATCCTATGGCTCCGGCTCGAGTCAAGCATGCCCGTACGCCATGGTTAAGGCATTTTGACACCCCTGGCCTCTCTACCATAGCGTTTGCCATCGCTCGAGAGCCGAACGGCCCTTAACCTCGGCTCCACGGCTCCGAAGCGCCATATTTGCACACACGACCATTCTTTGCCCCGCACGGTCGGTTCCTAACGCATCCTACGGCTCCTCGCACCAAGTCAAGCATGCCCATGCACCATGGTTAAGGCATTTTGACACCTTTGGCCTCTCCACCACGGCGTTTGTTGCGCCCGAGAACCGAATGGCCCTTAACCATGGCTCCACGGCTCTAGAAGCGCCATATTTGCACACACGACTATGCTACCGCACGGCCGGTTCGTGCGTGTCCTATAGCTCTCGACACTAGGTCAAGCACGACCGTATGCCATGGTTAAGGCATTTTGATGCCTCGGCCTCACCACCACAATGTTTGTCATCACCCGAGAGCACGAACGGCCCTTAACTATAGCTCCACGACTCGAACATCCATAATTGCACACACGGTTGTCTTTGCGCGCACGGTCCGGATCTGTGCATCCTACGGCTCTCGGCACCGGGTCAAGCACGCCCGTACGCCATGGTTAAGCCATTTTGATGCCTCTCACCTCTCCACCATAGAGTTTTCCATCACCCGAGAGCTGAAGGGCCCTTAACCATGGCTCCACGGCTCCAAAACTGCCATATTTGCACACACGACCATCTTTGCCGCACGGTCGGTTCCAACGCATCCTATGGCTCTCGGCGAGTCAAGCATGCCCGTACGCCATGGTTAAGGCATTTTGACACCTCGGCCTCTCTACCATAGCGTTTGCCATCGCTCGAGAGCACGAACGGCCCTTAACCTTGGCTCCACGGCTCCCGAAGCGCCATATTTGCACACACGACCTTTGCTGCCGCACGGTCGGTTCCAACGCATCCTATGGCTCCCGCACCAAGTCAAGCATGCCCGTGCGCCATGGTTAAGGCATTTTGACACCTCTAGCCTCTCCACCACAGCGTTTGTTGCCTTTGAGAACCCGAATGGCCCTTAACCATGGCTCCACGCTCTAGAACTGCCATATTTGCACACACGAATATGCTACCGCACGGCCGGTTCGTGCGTGTCCTACGGCTCTTGACACTAGGTCAAGCATGACCGTATGCCATGGTTAAGGCGTTTTGATGCCTCGGCCTCACCACCACAATGTTTGTCATCACCCGAGAGCCCGAACGGCCCTTAACTATAGCTCCACGACTCGAACATCCATAATTGCACACACGACTTGTCTTTGCGCACGGCCGGATCCTGTGCATCCTATGGCTCTCGGCACCGGTCAAGCACGCCGTACGCCATGGTTAAGCCATTTTGATGCCTCTCACCTCTCCACCATAGAGTTTTCCATCACCGAGAGCTGAAGGGCCCTTAACCATGCCTCACGGCTCCAAAAGCGCCATATTTGCACACTCGACCATCTTTGCCGCATGGTCGGTTCCAACGCATTTTATGGCTCCCGGCTACGAGTCAAGCATGCCCGTACGCCATGGTTAAGGCATTTTGACACCTCTGGCCTCTCTACCATAGCGTTTGCCGTCACTCGAGAGCACGAACGGCCCTTAACCTCGGCTCCACGGCTCCGAAGCGCCATATTTGCACACACGACTTTCTTTGCCGCACCGGTTCCGCATCCTACGGCTCCTCGCACCAAGTCAAGCACGCCCATGCACTATGGTTAAGGCATTTTGACACCTTTGGCCTCTCCACCACAGCATTTGTTGCCGCCCAAGAACCCGAATGGCCCTTAACCATGGCTCCACCGCTCTAGAAGCGCCATATTTGCACACACGACTATGCTACCGCACGGCCCGGTTCCTACGTGTCCTACGAGCTCTCGACACTAGGTCAAGCACGACCGTATGCCATGGTTAAGGTGTTTTGACACCTCGGCCCCACCACCACAATGTTTGTCATCACCCGAGAGCCCGAACGGCCCTTAACTATAGCTCCACGACTCGAACATCCATAATTGCACACACGGTTGTCTTTGGCGCACGGCCGGATCTGTGCATCCTACGGCTCTCGGCACCGGTTCAAGCACACCCGTACGCCATGGTTAAGCCATTTTGATGCCTCTCACCTCTCCACCATAGAGTTTTCCATCACCCGAGAGCACGAAGGGCCCTTAACCATGGCTCCACGGGTAAAGCTGCCACATTTGCACACACGACCATCTTTGCCGCATGGTCGGTTCCAACGCATCCTATGGCTCCCGGCTTTGAGTCAAGCAAGCCCGTACGCCATGGTTAAGGCATTTTGACACCTCGGCCTCTCTACCATAGCGTTTGCCATCGCTCGAGAGCACGAACGGCCCTTAACCTCGGCTCCACGGCTCCGAAGCGCCATATTTGCACACACGACTTTTCTTTGCCGCACGGCCGGTTCCTAACGCATCCTACGGCTCCTCGCACCAAGTCAAGCATGCCCATGCACCATGGTTAAGGCATTTTAACACCTTTGGCCTCTCCACCACAGCGTTTATTGCCACGAGAACCCGAATGGCCCTTAACCATGGCTCCACAGCTCTAGAAGCGCCATATTTGCACACACGACTATGCTACCGCCGGCCCGGTTCGTGCATGTCCTATAGCTCTCGACACTAGGTCAAGCACGACCGTATGCCATGGTTAAGGCGTTTTGACGCCTCGGCCTCACCACCACAATGTTTGTCATCACCGAGAGCCCGAACGGCCCTTAACTATAGCTCCACGACTCGAACATCCATAATTGCACACCGGCTTGTCTTTGCCGCACGGCGGATCTGTGCATCCTACGGCTCTCGGCACCGGGTCAAGCACGCCCGTACGCCATGGTTAAGCCATTTTGATGCCTCTCACCTCTCCACCATAGAGTTTTTCATCACCGAGAGCACGAAGGGCCCTTAACCATGGCTCCACGGCTCCAAAACTGCCATATTTGCACACACGACCATCTTTGCGCACGGTCGGTTCCAACGCATCCTATGGCTCTCGGCGAGTCAAGCATGCCCGTACGCCATGGTTAAGGCATTTTGACACCTCACGGCCTCTCTACCATAGCGTTTGCCATCGCTCGAGAGCACTGAACGGCCCTTAACCTTGGCTCCACGGCTCGAAGCGCCATATTTGCACACACGACCATCTTTGCCCGCACGGTCGGTTCAACGCATCCTATGGCTCGGCAAGTCAAGCATGCCCGTACGCCATGGTTAAGGCATTTTGACACCTCTAGCCTCTCCACCACGGCGTTTGTTGCCGCCTTTGAGAACCCGAATGGCCCTTAACCATGGCTCCACGGCTCTAGAAGCGCCATATTTGCACACACGAATATGCTACCGCACGGCCCGGTTCGTGCGTGTCCTACGGCTCTTGACACTAGGTCAAGCATGACCGTATGCCATGGTTAAGGCATTTTGATGCCTCGGCCTCACCACCACAATGTTTGTCATCACCGAAGAGCACGAACGGCCCTTAACTATAGCTCACGACTCAGAACATCCATAATTGCACACACGTCTTTGCCCGCACGGTCGGATCACGTGCATCCTATGGCTCTCGGCACCGGGTCAAGCACGCCATACGCCATGGTTAAGCCATTTTGATGCCTCTCACCTCTCCACCATAGAGTTTTCCATCACCGAGAGCACGAAGGGCCCTTAACCATGCCTCACGGCTCCAAAACTGCCATATTTGCACACTCGACCATGCTGCCGCACGGTCGGTTCCAACGCATTTTATGGCTCCGGCTCGAGTCAAGCATGCACGTACGCCATGGTTAAGGCATTTTGACACCTCGGCCTCTCTACCATAGCGTTTGCCGTCACTCGAGAGCCGAACGGCCCTTAACCTCGGCTCCACGGCTCCCGAGCGCCATATTTGCACACACGACTTTCTTTGCCCGCACGGCGGTTCCTGCGCATCCTACGGCTCCTCGCACCAAGTCAAGCACGCCCATGCACTATGGTTAAGGCATTTTGACACCTCGGCCTCTCGACCACAGCATTTGTTGCCGCCCAAGAACCCGAATGGCCCTTAACCATGGCTCACCGCTCTAGAAGCGCCATATTTGCACACACGACTATGCTACCGCACGGCCCGGTTCCTACGTGTCCTACTAGCTCTCGACACTAGGTCAAGCACGACCGTATGCCATGGTTAAGGCGTTTTGACACCTCTGGCCCCACCACCACAATGTTTGTCATCACCCGAGAGCCCGAACGGCCCTTAACTATAGCTCCACGACTCAGAACATCCATAATTGCACACACGGCTGTCTTTGGCGCACGGCCGGATCTGTGCATCCTACGGCTCTCGGCACCGGTTCAAGCACACCCGTACGCCATGGTTAAGCCATTTTGATGCCTCTCACCTCTCCACCATAGAGTTTTCCATCACCCGAGAGCACGAAGGGCCCTTAACCATGGCTCCACGGCGGTAAAAGCGCCACATTTGCACACACGACCATCTTTGCCGCATGGTCGGTTCAACGCATCCTATGGCTCCGGCGAGTCAAGCAAGCCCGTACGCCATGGTTAAGGCATTTTGACACCTCGGCCTCTCTACCATAGCGTTTGTCGTCGCTCGAGAGCACGAACGGCCCTTAACCTCGGCTCCACGGCTCCCGAAGCGCCATATTTGCACACACGACTTCTTTGCCGCACGGCGGTTCCTA
Organism: Themeda triandra; assembly: GCA_018135685.1. Lineage (NCBI taxonomy): Eukaryota > Viridiplantae > Streptophyta > Magnoliopsida > Poales > Poaceae > Themeda > Themeda triandra. The sequence continues at coordinate 141,888 of JAENPR010001360.1, forward strand.
TGCGCGTCCTACGGCTCCTCGCACCAAGTCAAGCACGCCCATGCACCATGGTTAAGGCATTTTAACACCTTTGGCCTCTCCACCACAGCGTTTATTGCCACCCGAGAACCCGAATGGCCCTTAACCATGGCTCCACGGCTCTAGAAGCGCCATATTTGCACACACGACTATGCTACCGCACGGCCGGTTCCTGCATGTCCTATAGCTCTCGACACTAGGTCAAGCACGACCGTATGCCATGGTTAAGGCGTTTTGATGCCTCGGCCTCACCACCACAATATTTGTCATCACCGAGAGCCCGAACGGCCCTTAACTATAGCTCCACGACTCGAACATCCATAATTGCACACACATGTCTTGCTGCGCACGCCGGATCGGATCCTGTGCATCCTACGGCTCTCGGCACCGGGTCAAGCACGCCCGTACGCCATGGTTAAGCCATTTTGATGCCTCTCACCTCTCCACCATAGAGTTTTTCATCACCGAGAGCTTGAAGGGCCCTTAACCATGGCTCCACGGCCAAAGCGCCATATTTGCACACACGACCATCTTTGCCGCATGGTCGGTTCAACGCATCCTATGGCTCCGACGCTTGAGTCAAGCATGCCGTACGCCATGGTTAAGGCATTTTGACACCTCGGCCTCTCTACCATAGCGTTTGCCATCGCTCGAGAGCACGAACGGCCCTTAACCTTGGCTCCACGGCTCCCGAAGCGCCATATTTGCACACACGACCATCTTTGCCGCTGCGGTCGGTTCAACGCATCCTATGGCTCCTCGGCCAAGTCAAGCATGCCATACGCCATGGTTAAGGCATTTTGACACCTCTAGCCTCTCCACCACAGCGTTTGTTGCCTGAGAACCGAATGGCCCTTAACCATGGCTCCACGGCTCTAGAAGCGCCATATTTGCACACACGAATATGCTACCGCCGGCCCGGTTCGTGCGTGTCCTCTGAGCTCTTGACACTAGGTCAAGCATGACCGTATGCCATGGTTAAGGCGTTTTGATGCCTCTGGCCTCACCACCACAATGTTTGTCATCACCCGAGAGCACGAACGGCCCTTAACTATAGCTCCACGACTCAGAACATCCATAATTGCACACACGGCTTGTCTTTGCCGCGGTCGGATCTGTGCATCCTATGGCTCTCTCGGCACCGGGTCAAGCACGCCGTACGCCATGGTTAAGCCATTTTGATGCCTCTCACCTCTCCACCATAGAGTTTTCCATCACTGAGAGCACGAAGGGCCCTTAACCATGCCTCACGGCTCCAAAACTGCCATATTTGCACACTCGACCATCTTTGCCGCACGGTCGGTTCAACGCATTTTATGGCTCCGGCTCACGAGTCAAGCATGCACATGCGCCATGGTTAAGGCATTTTGACACCTCGGCCTCTCTACCATAGCGTTTGCCGTCACTCGAGAGCACGAACGGCACTTAACCTCGGCTCCACGGCTCGAGCGCCATATTTGCACACACGACTTTCTTTGCCGCACGGCGGTTCTGCGCATCCTACGGCTCCTCGCACCAAGTCAAGCACGCCCATGCACTATGGTTAAGGCATTTTGACACCGCTGGCCTCTCGACCACAGCATTTGTTGCCGCCCAAGAACCGAATGGCCCTTAACCATGGCTCCACCGCTCTAGAAGCTGCCATATTTGCACACACGACTATGCTACCCACACGGCCCGGTTCCTACGTGTCCTACTGACTCTCGACACTAGGTCAAGCACGACCGTATGCCATGGTTAAGGCGTTTTGACACCTCTGGCCCCACCACCACAATGTTTGTCATCACCCGAGAGCCCGAACGGCCCTTAACTATAGCTCCACGACTCGAGAACATCCATAATTGCACACACACGGTTGTCTTTGGCGCACGGCGGATCTGTGCATCCTACGGCTCTCGGCACCGGTTCAAGCACACCCGTACGCCATGGTTAAGCCATTTTGATGCCTCTCACCTCTCCACCATAGAGTTTTCCATCACCAAGAGAGCACGAAGGGCCCTTAACCATGGCTCCACGGCGGTAAAAGCGCCACATTTGCACACACGACCATCTTTGCCGCATGGTCGGTTCCAACGCGTCCTATGGCTCCGGCTTTCGAGTCAAGCAAGCCCGTACGCCATGGTTAAGGCATTTTGACACCTCTAGCCTCTCTACCATAGCGTTTGTCGTCGCTCGAGAGCACGAACGGCCCTTAACCTCGGCTCCACGGCTCCCGAGCGCCATATTTGCACACACGACTTTCTTTGCCCGCACGGACGGTTCCTATGCGTCCTACGGCTCCTCGCACCAAGTCAAGCACGCCCATGCACCATGGTTAAGGCATTTTAACACCTTTGGCCTCTCCACCACAGCGTTTATTACCGCCCGAGAACCCGAATGGCCCTTAACCATGGCTCCACGGCTCTAGAAGCGCCATATTTGCACACACGACTATGCTACCGCACGGCCGGTTCCTGCATGTCCTATAGCTCTCGACACTAGGTCAAGCACGACCGTATGCCATGGTTAAGGCGTTTTGACGCCTCGGCCTCACCACCACAATATTTGTCATCACCCGAGAGCCCGAACGGCCCTTAACTATAGCTCCACGACTCTAGAACATCCATAATTGCACACACGGTTGTCTTTGGTGCGGCCCGGATCTGTGCATCCTACGGCTCTCGGCACGGGTCAAGCACGCCGTACGCCATGGTTAAGCCATTTTGATGCCTCTCACCTCTCCACCATAGAGTTTTCATCACCCGAGAGCTGAAGGGCCCTTAACCACGGCTCCATGGCTGGCAAAACTGCCATATTTGCACACACGACCATCTTTGCCGCACGGTCGGTTCCAACGCATCCTATGGCTCTCGGCGAGTCAAGCATGCCCGTACGCCATGGTTAAGGCATTTTGACACCTCGGCCTCTCTACCATAGCGTTTGCCATCGCTCGAGAGCACGAACGGCCCTTAACCTTGGCTCCACGGCTCAGAGCTGCCATATTTGCACACACGACCATCTTTGCCGCACGGTCGGTTCAACGCATCCTATGGCTCCGGCATTGAGTCAAGCATGCCCGTACGCCATGGTTAAGGCATTTTGACACCTCTAGCCTCTCCACCACGGCGTTTGTTGCCGCTGAGAACCTGAATGGCCCTTAACCATGGCTCCACGGCTCTAGAAGCTGCCATATTTGCACACACGAATATGCTACCGCCGGCCCGGTTCGTGCGTGTCCTATAGCTCTTGACACTAGGTCAAGCATGACCGTATGCCATGGTTAAGGCGTTTTGATGCCTCTGGCCTCACCACCACAATGTTTGTCATCACCCGAGAGCACGAACGGCCCTTAACTACGGCTCCACGACTCGAACATCCATAATTGCACACGACTTGTCTTTGCCGCACGGTCGGATCCTGTGCATCCTATGGCTCTCGGCACCGGGTCAAGCACGCACACGCCATGGTTAAGCCATTTTGATGCCTCTCACCTCTCCACCATAGAGTTTTCCATCACACGAGAGCTTGAAGGGCCCTTAACCATGCCTCACGGCTCCAAAACGCCATATTTGCACACTCGACCATCTTTGCCGCACGGTCGGTTCCAACGCATTTATGGCTCCGGCTCACGAGTCAAGCATGCACATGTACGCCATGGTTAAGGCATTTTGACACCTCGGCCTCTCTACCATAGCGTTTGCGTCACTCGAGAGCACGAACGGCACTTAACCTCGGCTCCACGGCTCGAGCGCCATATTTGCACACACGACTTTTCTTTGCCCGCACGGCCGGTTCCTGCGCATCCTACGGCTCCTCGCACCAAGTCAAGCACGCCCATGCACTATGGTTAAGGCATTTTGACACCGCTAGCCTCTCGACCACGGCATTTGTTGCCGCCCAAGAACCCGAATGGCCCTTAACCATGGCTCCACCGCTCTAGAAGCTGCCATATTTGCACACACGACTATGCTACCGCCTGGCCCGGTTCCTACGTGTCCTACAGCTCTTGACACTAGGTCAAGCACGACCGTATGCCATGGTTAAGGCGTTTTGACACCTCGGCCCCACCACCACAATGTTTGTCATCACCCGAGAGCCCGAACGGCCCTTAACTATAGCTCCACGACTCGAACATCCATAATTGCACACACGGCTTGTCTTTGGCGCACGGCCGGATCCTGTGCATCCTACGGCTCTCGGCACCGGTTCAAGCACACCCGTACGCCATGGTTAAGCCATTTTGATGCCTCTCACCTCTCCACCATAGAGTTTTCCATCACCGAGAGAAAGCCTGAAGGGCCCTTAACCATGGCTCCACGGCCAAAAGCGCCACATTTGCACACACGACCATCTTTTGCCGCATGGTCGGTTCAACGCGTCCTATGGCTCCGGCGAGTCAAGCAAGCCCGTACGCCATGGTTAAGGCATTTTGACACCTCTGGCCTCTCTACCATAGCGTTTGTCGTCGCTCGAGAGCTGACGGCCCTTAACCTCGGCTCCACGGCTCGAGCGCCATATTTGCACACACGACTTTCTTTGCCGCACGGCCGGTTCCTATGCGTCCTACGGCTCCTCGCACCAAGTCAAGCACGCCCATGCACCATGGTTAAGGCATTTTAACACCTTTGGCCTCTCCACCACAGTGTTTATTACCGCCCAAGAACCGAATGGCCCTTAACCATGGCTCCACAGCTCTAGAACTGCCATATTTGCACACACGACTATGCTACCGCTGACCCGGTTCTGCATGTCCTATAGCTCTCGACACTAGGTCAAGCACGACCGTATGCCATGGTTAAGGCGTTTTGACGCCTCGGCCTCACCACCACAATATTTGTCATCACGAGAGCCGAACGGCCCTTAACTATAGCTCCACGACTCCGAACATCCATAATTGCACACCGGTTGTCTTGCCCCGCACGGCCGGATCTGTGCATCCTACGGCTCTCGGCACCGGGTCAAGCACACCCGTACGCCATGGTTAAGCCATTTTGATGCCTCTCACCTCTCCACCATAGAGTTTTCATCACCGAGAGCACGAAGGGCCCTTAACCATGGCTCACGGTGCAAAACTGCCATATTTGCACACACGACCATCTTTGCCGCACGGTCGGTTCCAACGCATCCTATGGCTCTCGGCGAGTCAAGCATGCCGTACGCCATGGTTAAGGCATTTTGACACCTCGGCCTCTCTACCATAGCGTTTGCCATCGCTCGAGCACGAACGGCCCTTAACCTTGGCTCCACGGCTCGAGCGCCATATTTGCACACACGACCATCTTTGCCGCACGGTCGGTTCAACGCATCCTATGGCTCACGGCGAGTCAAGCATGCCCGTACGCCATGGTTAAGGCATTTTGACACCTCTAGCCTCTCCACCACGGCGTTTGTTGCCGCTGAGAACTGAATGGCCCTTAACCATGGCTCCACGGCTCTAGAAGCGCCATATTTGCACACACGAATATGCTACCGCCTGGCCCGGTTCGTGCGTGTCCTCTGACTCTTGACACTAGGTCAAGCATGACCGTATGCCATGGTTAAGGCGTTTTGATGCCTCTGGCCTCACCACCACAATGTTTGTCATCACCCGAGAGCACGAACGGCCCTTAACTACAGCTCCACGACTCAGAACATCCATAATTGCACACCTGTTGTCTTTGCCGCACGGTCCGGATCTGTGCATCCTATGGCTCTCGGCACCGGGTCAAGCACGCACGTACGCCATGGTTAAGCCATTTTGATGCCTCTCACCTCTCCACCATAGAGTTTTCCATCACTGAGAGCACGAAGGGCCCTTAACCATGCCTCCACGGCTCCAAAGCGCCATATTTGCACACTCGACCATCTTTGCCGCACGGTCGGTTCCAACGCATTTTATGGCTCCCGGCTACGAGTCAAGCATGCACGTACGCCATGGTTAAGGCATTTTGACACCTCAGCCTCTCTACCATAGCGTTTGCCGTCACTCGAGAGCACGAACGGCACTTAACCTCGGCTCCACGGCTCCCGAAGCGCCATATTTGCACACACGACTTTTCTTTGCCCCGCACGGCCCGGTTCCTGCGCATCCTACGGCTCCTCGCACCAAGTCAAGCACGCCCATGCACTATGGTTAAGGCGTTTTGACACCGGCAGCCTCTCGACCACGGCATTTGTTGCCGCCCAAGAACCCGAATGGCCCTTAACCATGGCTCCACCGCTCTAGAAGCGCCATATTTGCACACACGACTATGCTACCGCACGGCCCGGTTCCTACGTGTCCTACGGCTCTCGACACTAGGTCAAGCACGACCGTATGCCATGGTTAAGGCGTTTTGACACCTCGGCCCCACCACCACAATGTTTGTCATCACCCGAGAGCCGAACGGCCCTTAACTATAGCTCCACGACTCGAACATCCATAATTGCACACACGGTTGTCTTTGGCGCACGGCCGGATCTGTGCATCCTACGGCTCTCGGCACCGGTTCAAGCACACCCGTACGCCATGGTTAAGCCATTTTGATGCCTCTCACCTCTCCACCATAGAGTTTTCCATCACCGAGAGCACGAAGGGCCCTTAACCATGGCTCCACGGCGGTAAAGCGCCACATTTGCACACACGACCATCTTTGCCGCATGGTCGGTTCCAACGCGTCCTATGGCTCCCGGCCGAGTCAAGCAAGCCCGTACGCCATGGTTAAGGCATTTTGACACCTCTGGCCTCTCTACCATAGCGTTTGTCATCGCTCGAGAGCACGAACGGCCCTTAACCTCGGCTCCACGGCTCCCGAGCGCCATATTTGCACACACGACTTTCTTTGCCGCACCCCGGTTCCTATGCGTCCTACGGCTCCTCGCACCAAGTCAAGCACGCCCATGCACCATGGTTAAGGCGTTTTAACACCTTTGGCCTCTCCACCACGGCGTTTATTACCGCCGAGAACCCGAATGGCCCTTAACCATGGCTCCCGGCTCTAGAGCGCCATATTTGCACACACGACTATGCTACCGCCGCGGCCGGTTCCTGCATGTCCTATAGCTCTCGACACTAGGTCAAGCACGACCGTATGCCATGGTTAAGGCATTTTGACGCCTCTGGCCTCACCACCACAATATTTGTCATCACCGAGAGCCCGAACGGCCCTTAACTATAGCTCCACGACTCGAACATCCATAATTGCACACCGTTGTCTTTGCCGCACGGCCGGATCTGTGCATCCTACGGCTCTCGGCACCGGGTCAAGCACGCCCGTACGCCATGGTTAAGCCATTTTGATGCCTCTCACCTCTCCACCATAGAGTTTTCATCACCCGAGAGCACTGAAGGGCCCTTAACCACAGCTCCACGGCTGCAAAGCGCCATATTTGCACACACGACCATCTTTGCCGCACGGTCGGTTCCAACGCATCCTATGGCTCTCGGCTTGAGTCAAGCATGCCCGTACGCCATGGTTAAGGCATTTTGACACCTCGGCCTCTCTACCATAGCGTTTGCCATCGCTCGAGCACTGAACGGCCCTTAACCTTGGCTCCACGGCTCCGGAAGCGCCATATTTGCACACACGACCATGCTTGCCCACGGTCGGTTCCAACGCATCCTATGGCTCGGCCTTGAGTCAAGCATGCCCGTACGCCATGGTTAAGGCATTTTGACACCTCTAGCCTCTCCACCACGGCGTTTGTTGCTGCTGAGAACTGAATGGCCCTTAACCATGGCTCCGGCTCTAGAAGCTGCCATATTTGCACACACGACTATGCTGCCGCACGGCCGGTTCCTGCGCGTCCTACGGCTCTTGACACTAGGTCAAGCATGACCGTATGCCATGGTTAAGGTGTTTTGATGCCTCTGGCCTCACCACCACAATGTTTGTCATCACCCGAGAGCACGAACGGCCCTTAACTACTAGCTCCACGACTCTAGAACATCCATAATTGCACACACGGCTTGTCTTTTGCCCGCGGTCGGATCTGTGCATCCTATGGCTCTCGGCACGGGTCAAGCACGCACATACGCCATGGTTAAGCCATTTTGATGCCTCTCACCTCTCCACCATAGAGTTTTCCATCACACGAGAGCTGAAGGGCCCTTAACCATGCCTCCACGGCTCCAAAAGCTGCCATATTTGCACACTCGACCATCTTGCCGCACGGTCGGTTCAACGCATTTTATGGCTCCGGCTCGAGTCAAGCATGCATGTACGCCATGGTTAAGGCATTTTGACACCTCTGGCCTCTCTACCATAGCATTTGCCGTCACTCGAGAGCACTGAACGGCACTTAACCTCGGCTCCACGGCTCGAAGCGCCATATTTGCACACACGACTTTCTTTGCCCCACGGCCGGTTCCTGCGCATCCTACGGCTCCTCGCACCAAGTCAAGCACGCCCATGCACTATGGTTAAGGCATTTTGACACGGCCTGGCCTCTCGACCACGGCATTTGTTGCCGCCCAAGAACCCGAATGGCCCTTAACCATGGCTCCACCGCTCTAGAAGCGCCATATTTGCACACACGACTATGCTACCGCCGGCCGGTTCCTACGTGTCCTACGGCTCTCGACACTAGGTCAAGCACGACCGTATGCCATGGTTAAGGCGTTTTGACACCTCGGCCCCCACCACCACAATGTTTGTCATCACCGAGAGCTCGAACGGCCCTTAACTATAGCTCCACGACTCGAACATCCATAATTGCACACACGACTGTCTTTGGGCGCACGGCCGGATCTGTGCATCCTACGGCTCTCGGCACCGGTTCAAGCACACCCGTACGCCATGGTTAAGCCATTTTGATGCCTCTCACCTCTCCACCATAGAGTTTTCCATCACCGAGAGCACGAAGGGCCCTTAACCATGGCTCCACGGCGGTAAAGCTGCCACATTTGCACACACGACCATCTGCCGCATGGTCGGTTCCAACGCGTCCTATGGCTCCCGGCGAGTCAAGCAAGCCCGTACGCCATGGTTAAGGCATTTTGACACCTCTGGCCTCTCTACCATAGCGTTTGTCATCGCTCGAGCTGAACGGCCCTTAACCTCGGCTCCACGGCTCCGAAGCTGCCATATTTGCACACACGACTTTTCTTTGCTGCCGCACGGCCCGGTTCCTATCGTCCTACGGCTCCTCGCACCAAGTCAAGCACGCCCATGCACCATGGTTAAGGCATTTTAACACCTTTGGCCTCTCCACCACGGGCGCGTTTATTACCGCCCGAGAACCCGAATGGCCCTTAACCATGGCTCCACGGCTCTAGAAGCTGCCATATTTGCACACACGACTATGCTACCGCACGGCCCGGTTCTGCATGTCCTATAGCTCTCGACACTAGGTCAAGCACGACCGTATGCCATGGTTAAGGCATTTTGACGCCTCGGCCTCACCACCACAATATTTGTCATCACCCGAAGCCCGAACGGCCCTTAACTATAGCTCCACGACTCAGAACATCCATAATTGCACACACTGTTGTCTTTGCCTGCACGGATCTGTGCATCCTACGGCTCTCGGCACCGGGTCAAGCACGCCCGTACGCCATGGTTAAGCCATTTTGATGCCTCTCACCTCTCCACCATAGAGTTTTCATCACCCGAGAGCACGAAGGGCCCTTAACCCTGCTCCACGGCTGCAAAACTGCCATATTTGCACACACGACCATTTGCCGCCGGTCGGTTCAACGCATCCTATGGCTCTCGGCAATGAGTCAAGCATGCCCGTACGCCATGGTTAAGGCATTTTGACATGGCCTCTCTACCATAGCATTTGCCATCGCTCGAGAGCACTGAACGGCCCTTAACCTTGGCTCCACGGCTCCGGCTGCCATATTTGCACACACGACCATCTGCCCTTGCCGCACGGTCGGTTCAACGCATCCTATGGCTCCTGGCAGGCTTGAGTCAAGCATGCCGTACGCCATGGTTAAGGCATTTTGACACCTCTAGCCTCTCCACCACGGCGTTTGTTGCCACTGAGAACTGAATGGCCCTTAACCATGGCTCCACGGCTCTAGAACTGCCATATTTGCACACACGACTATGCTACCGCACGGCCGGTTCGTGCGTGTCCTACAGCTCTTGACACTAGGTCAAGCATGACCGTATGCCATGGTTAAGGCATTTTGATGCCTGGCCTCACCACCACAATGTTTGTCATCACCGAGAGCACGAACGGCCCTTAACTATAGCTCCACGACTCAGAACATCCATAATTGCACACATGGCTTGTCTTTGCCGCACGGTCGGATCTGTGCATCCTATGGCTCTCGGCACCGGGTCAAGCACGCACATGTACGCCATGGTTAAGCCATTTTGATGCCTCTCACCTCTCCACCATAGAGTTTTCCATCACACGAGAGCACTGAAGGGCCCTTAACCATGCCTCACGGCTCCAAAACTGCCATATTTGCACACTCGACCATCTTTGCCCGCACGGTCGGTTCAACGCATTTTATGGCTCCGGCTCGAGTCAAGCATGCACATGCGCCATGGTTAAGGCATTTTGACACCTCGGCCTCTCTACCATAGCGTTTGCCATCACTCGAGAGCACTGAACGGCACTTAACCTCGGCTCCACGGCTCGAGCGCCATATTTGCACACACGACTTTCTTTGCCGCACGGCGGTTCCTGCGCATCCTACGGCTCCTCGCACCAAGTCAAGCACGCCCATGCACTATGGTTAAGGCATTTTGACACCGCTGGCCTCTCGACCACAGCATTTGTTGCCGCCCAAGAACCCGAATGGCCCTTAACCATGGCTCCACCGCTCTAGAAGCGCCATATTTGCACACACGACTATGCTACCGCACTGGCCGGTTCCTACGTGTCCTACGGCTCTCGACACTAGGTCAAGCACGACCGTATGCCATGGTTAAGGCATTTTGACACCTCGGCCCCACCACCACAATGTTTGTCATCACCCGAGAGCCCGAACGGCCCTTAACTATAGCTCCACGACTCAGAACATCCATAATTGCACACACGGACTGTCGCGCACGGCCGGATCTGTGCATCCTACGGCTCTCGGCACCGGTTCAAGCACACCCGTACGCCATGGTTAAGCCATTTTGATGCCTCTCACCTCTCCACCATAGAGTTTTCCATCACCCGAGAGCACGAAGGGCCCTTAACCATGGCTCCACGGCGGTAAAAGCGCCACATTTGCACACACGACCATCTTTGCCGCATGGTCGGTTCTGCGCGTCCTATGGCTCCGGCCTTTGAGTCAAGCAAGCCCGTACGCCATGGTTAAGGCATTTTGACACCTCTGGCCTCTCTACCATAGCGTTTGTCATCGCTCGAGAGCACGAACGGCCCTTAACCTCGGCTCCACGGCTCCCGAAGCTGCCATATTTGCACACACGACTTTCTTTGCCGCACGGCCCGGTTCCTATGCGTCCTACGGCTCCTCGCACCAAGTCAAGCACGCCCATGCACCATGGTTAAGGCATTTTAACACCTTTGGCCTCTCCACCACAGCGTTTATTACCGCCCGAGAACCCGAATGGCCCTTAACCATGGCTCCACGGCTCTAGAGCGCCATATTTGCACACACGACTATGCTACCGCACGGGCCCGGTTCTGCATGTCCTATAGCTCTCGACACTAGGTCAAGCACGACCGTATGCCATGGTTAAGGCGTTTTGACGCCTCTGGCCTCACCACCACAATATTTGTCATCACCGAGAGCCCGACGGCCCTTAACTATAGCTCCACGACTCAGAACATCCATAATTGCACACACGGCTGCTTGCCCCGCACGGCCGGATCTGTGCATCCTACGGCTCTCGGCACCGGGTCAAGCACGCCCGTACGCCATGGTTAAGCCATTTTGATGCCTCTCACCTCTCCACCATAGAGTTTTCATCACCCGAGAGCTGAAGGGCCCTTAACCACGGCTCCACGGCTCCAAAAGCGCCATATTTGCACACACGACCATCTTGCCGCACGGTCGGTTCAACGCATCCTATGGCTCTCGGCCTTGAGTCAAGCATGCCCGTACGCCATGGTTAAGGCATTTTGACACCTCTGGCCTCTCTACCATAGCATTTGCCATCGCTCGAGAGCACGAATGGCCCTTAACCTTGGCTCCACGGCTCCGAACTGCCATATTTGCACACACGACCATCTTTGCCGCACGGTCGGTTCCAACGCATCCTATGGCTCCGGCTCTTGAGTCAAGCATGCCCGTACGCCATGGTTAAGGCATTTTGACACCTCTAGCCTCTCCACCACGGTGTTTGTTGCCGCTGAGAACTGAATGGCCCTTAACCATGGCTCCACGGCTCTAGAAGCGCCATATTTGCACACACGAATATGCTACCGCCTGGCCCGGTTCGTGCGTGTCCTACGGCTCTTGACACTAGGTCAAGCATGACCGTATGCCATGGTTAAGGCGTTTTGATGCCCTCGGCCTCACCACCACAATGTTTGTCATCACCGAGCACGAACGGCCCTTAACTATAGCTCCACGACTCGAACATCCATAATTGCACACACACGGCGTCTTTGCGCACGGTCGGATCTGTGCATCCTATGGCTCTCGGCACCGGGTCAAGCACGCTGTACGCCATGGTTAAGCCATTTTGATGCCTCTCACCTCTCCACCATAGAGTTTTCCATCACCCGAGAGCACGAAGGGCCCTTAACCATGCCTCCACGGCTCCAAAACTGCCATATTTGCACACTTTCGACCATCTTTGCCGCACGGTCGGTTCCAACGCATTTTTATGGCTCCGGCGAGTCAAGCATGCCGTACGCCATGGTTAAGGCATTTTGACACCTCTGGCCTCTCTACCATAGCGTTTGCCGTCGCTCGAGAGCACGAACGGCACTTAACCTCGGCTCCACGGCTCGAAGCTGCCATATTTGCACACACGACTTTTCTTTGCCCCACGACGGTTCCAACGCATCCTACGGCTCCTCGCACCAAGTCAAGCACGCCCATGCACTATGGTTAAGGCGTTTTGACACCTTTGGCCTCTCGACCACGGCATTTGTTGCCACCCAAGAACCCGAATGGCCCTTAACCATGGCTCCACGGCTCTAGAGCGCCATATTTGCACACACGACTATGCTACCGCACGCATCCGGTTCCTGCGTGTCCTATAGCTCTCGACACTAGGTCAAGCACGACCGTATGCCATGGTTAAGGCATTTTGACACCTTTGGCCCCACCACCACAATGTTTGTCATCACCCGAGAGCCCGAACGGCCCTTAACTATAGCTCACGACTCTAGAACATCCATAATTGCACACACGGCGTCTTGCAGCGCACGGCGGATCTGTGCATCCTACGGCTCTCGGCACCGGGTCAAGCACACCGTACGCCATGGTTAAGCCATTTTGATGCCTCTCACCTCTCCACCATAGAGTTTTCCATCACCCGAGAGCACGAAGGGCCCTTAACCATGGCTCACGGCTCCAAAAGCGCCACATTTGCACACACGACCATCTTTGCCGCATGGTCGGTTCCAACGCATCTATGGCTCCCGGCCTTTGAGTCAAGCAAGCCCGTACGCCATGGTTAAGGCATTTTGACACCTTTGGCCTCTCTACCATAGCGTTTGCCATCGCTCGAGAGCACGAACGGCCCTTAACCTTGGCTCCACGGCTCCGGCCCTTAACCTTGGCTCCATCGGCTACGGCTCATTTGGTATTTATTAAGTGCAACTAAAATAAGAAGGATTCCGCAAGCGCACGAAGGCATACCATTGTAGCATTTTGCGGAGTAAACCGGGTATCGTTATTTATATTTTACCACGGGGAAGCAAGGGTTAAGAATCGGATAACTCACCATCATGTATCTACTAACTTAGTAAACCAACTAGACTAAAGCGAGGGGTAAATGATATATATATATATGTAAGGTAATATAATAAAGCACACATGAGAATTCTATGATAAATGAGTAGCTAGCTAGAGTGAGAGGACAACGGGAGAGATCAAAGTTCCTATATACTTCTCTATTACTTTGGTTCTATGATAACGAGGGAATGGTTAGATATAAGCGATCACACAATAGCACTTTGGAGCGCGGGTCCTTTCCAACTCTCGAAGAAGGCGGGTAAAGAGTAGTTGGGAGAAAGTGCCGAGCTCTACGAGACACCAACCCGAACGTGGTGGAATACAAAGGCTGTTTGTCACCTGCGGGGCTACCACAACTATCAGGTGGGATTGGGCGCAACCTCGGGTAACCTATAGTCTAGACACCATGCCTACACTATCGATTACTACTCTAATTACATATGATAACTAGAGCACTCAATACGACGAAGATCCCATGCTAGAATGTAACAACTATACTAAGCATACATATGAAAGGCATAAAGTAGATAGAGAAGATAAATATATTGAAGCATAAGTCTTACAAGAGTAGATACAAAGACATACCAAATCTCGAAGACTTCTCCCGGAGGCGTAGCTCCGCTCTCCCTAACTCTCATCTAGATCTAATCTACTACATTGGAGTGTCTAGCTCTAATTCTCTAGAGAAGAGAAGTCATCCATTCAAGGGACGCCTCTACAACTCTGATCCCACTGGGAGATAATGAATTAGGGTTTTTGGGATTGCCTCCTCCGGGGGGCCGGGGGCCTGTTTATATAGCCCTCTAGGATGCACCACGGCCCTCGGATCAAGCCGACCTAAACGGACGATTATTATTCATCCTCAAAGGCGGTGGAACGAGGGGATCCGCGAGTGCGTCTTTGATTAGTCGGAGTCATGAGTCGGCCGACCAAGGGTGGGAGTCGGCCGACTCTCCTGCGACTGTTCGGAGCTCCGTTTGGTCCGAGCCTTCTCGAACTTTCAGTTACGGAAATTTTCACGGTTCTCGATTATCTCTATGTAAACGACATGTGGGCCTTCCTTTGGTATTTTCGGTGACACCTGCGAAACGGACATTCACCAAAACTCGTGGAATTCCGTTAGTATAACCCCTATATCTAGTTGGTGAACATATTTTAGTCCTTTCTCATGTCTAGTTGACGGTAAAAATTGGCACATAACGGCCGTCAACAACTCCCCAAGCTTACCTTTTGCTCGTCCACGAGCAAAGATAAACTCGATTATGGATCGGAGTTGCTACAATGCTTTCACGCCTCAAAAGTACACATGCGTTCGAACAAGAACTCTCCTCCGAATTAGAGTGAACTATTCGACTCAAAACTTACTCATATTACCTTTCACCATGGGGCTTGTAACCGTCACTTGGGTCTTGAAGTTGAAAGGCAGACGGTCAAGTCAGCGCTATGCTTCTCGCTCTTTGATCACCTATTATTCCGGAGTTTTTGCAAGATTTTCAAATAAAACTCGAGTTCCTCATATGAACCTTTCGAGATCTCTCATTTGTGGTATTTGGATCCTCTCCAAGGCATGGTAGTGTATGCCTTCTCTCTTCTCTCAAAATATGTGGTATTTGTGGAACTAAGGCATAGTGGAAAGTGCCTTCTCTCTCTCTCACCCTACTTTCTAATGAAGCTTATGTGGAGCTCATAGGTGGGGAGACACTCAAACTCACTTGCATATATTGCACGGTTAAGACATGGATCCAATAGGAACTAAATAATAATAAAGTCATATGTGCATGTGAATGAGGAAATGGGATGGATGATAAGATGATGATGATAAAGAAATGATTATGAGGGGTGATCACTTGGTGAACATCTACTTCTACACTTGCTCCTTTGGGGATAACATGACTCCTTTATTCGGAAACTTTGAAACTTCTTGAAAGGAAGGACTTGTTTGCTCTCTCTTTTCTCTTTTTTTCTCTCTTTTTTCTTTTTTACATAGCAACCAATCCTACGAAAACAAAACTTTAGCAACGGGAGTGTATAACTTGAAATGATAATATTTGGGCTTTTATGTAGGCAATTGGAACGGCGATGATTATCTCTAGATGTTCACTCCCGGATAGGATGGCCATGAATATTTTTTGAGTGTTCACTCCCGGTGTAGGAGTAGAACATTTCGAATGGAGCAAAATGAGTGGCATATATATATATATGTGGAAGAATGGATGGATGGATGGATGGATGGATGGATGCGTACTCGGGGTAGGAGCGGCATAGCGCGTATCTCCGGGGTAGGGCGACACAATATATGGGAAATCGTACTCAGGGGTAGGAGGCGGCATAGGTGCGTATCTCCGGGGTAGAGATAGCACAATATGTGGTGGATGTGGATATATGTAGGTGGTACTTCTAGGGGAGAAGTAGCACAAAATGAATGTAGTAGTTATAAGATGGGTGCATGCTTCGGGACGAAGTAGCATAGATCAATGGATTGAGAGCACATAGTATTGACTTTAAGCGCATGGTGATTCCTTATGGGTCCATGACATAACCACACTCAATGCCTATAAAGACTACACTCAATACCTACAATATGATCTATATAAATAGATGGGTTTTCTCGATCTAGTAAGCATGAATACATGGGCGTGGTAGGAATTTAAACTCTCATCATAAAGGAACTCATCATGCGGGAATTTAATATTTTCAAAGATAAATTCTCGAACTCTAGTATCTCTAGGAACAAGATGGACGGTCTCAAACCTTCCCATATCATATCCACCAACTACCTAGACTTAGATCAAGCATTCGCTACCCACAAGTTTCGAGTTGAGAGCAAATCTCAAATCTAACGATTGTGTCTAAAACTCGGGAGAGTGCAAGGTTGAAAACTAGGTACTTGAAAGGAATTACGGTAGAGCAACTATTCATCATCTCCATGTAGAGTTTATTCCGGGGATTACTTAAAGGCAAGTTAATAAGAGCTCCAAAGTAGAAAAGATAAATAAGGAAATTCTTCGGGTTTCTAAGGTTATGCATCTTTTTTTAGTTG
This sequence comes from Themeda triandra, assembly GCA_018135685.1. Classification (NCBI taxonomy): domain Eukaryota; kingdom Viridiplantae; phylum Streptophyta; class Magnoliopsida; order Poales; family Poaceae; genus Themeda; species Themeda triandra. The sequence goes on from JAENPR010001360.1 coordinate 158,708, forward strand.
TTTAGCAAGCTCTATAAATAAATAGACAAGTTGGAACACTTAGCTTGATACACGGGGGATGCTCTCCCCAAAGTTTGGATGTTGACATGGTCTGCGGATATTCTTGACGGCGGTGAAGGAGTTAGTCTTCCTGGAGTTTCGTGGATAGTTGTTGTTGGAGGCAGCGTCAAGCTGTTGAGGGTAGCACTTGACGGGAGGCTGGACATCTTACGTGCGGTAGCTTTCTTTGATCTTTTATGTTATTGAAGCTCAAATAGACAACAAAGCTTGTGGGCCCGATTAAAGCGTTAGTGATAAAACACCTTGTAAGCCTTGGTTGTCTAGAACAACCTTAACTCAAATGTCTTATAACGGGATCACAAGAAATATTTTTATCTTTTATAATAAAGGAATGCGAGACGAGAGAAAATAGATATGCTAAAGGTATTATTTTTATGCCACCCAATGAATGATTATTCACATGGGGCTTGGTAGTTTTACACGGATGCAAATGCACAACATCTTTATTTTCTTTTTTCTAGTGCAAAGATAGTAGCGAAGATGCAATTAAGATGCATGTAGTGAAAATAAATATTCTTAAAGGAAAATGCAATCTTTGTGAAAGGAAATCTTTGATAAATACCAAGTTACCTCCTTGGCGAGGTTGGTGATTTAAGTCCTCCGAACGGGACTTCTTGTCATGTTCACTCCTTGGTGCATCATTTGATCCCAAAGGTAGAGGCCAAATTTGCACCTCTTGAGATGGTAACTCTAGGAAAGGAGTCACCCATGTTCTTTCTTGTCCAGCAGTCTTTATCCAACGGAGTTCCTTGTGATGAAGAGTAGATACTTAGTGGTCCTTTACTTCTTCTTGGAGTTTGCCTTGTAATTGACTTCTCTCCTTGAGCATCTTGTCTTCTAAAATTTCACTCCTTCTTTTTTTCTTCCTCTTATTTTTTTCTTATGCCTAGACCTTGTACTCACTCATTGTTTCTTCTCGGCATGCTAGAGTGACGGGGCTTGAAAAGAGGAAGAGCATTGCTAGATCAATGTTTGAAGAGTCATCGGCCTTCCTCCCCAAAGCTTGACCTTGTTGTCGCTCGCCCCGTGAAACCAAATATGAGTGTTGAGTCATCCCCTCGAGTGTGTTGTTCTTCTATGTCCTTAGACCTTTGCTTGTCCTCATTCTTAGGCCTTCATTTATCTAAGAGGGATTTTGATTATAGGTCCATTGAGCAAGGATCTCTTTTGCATTCAGCTTTTGATTGTCTTGTCAATCGAGGATGAGCGTACAACAGTTGCATGTTCTTTCTTTCATCAACCATTCTTGATTTCTTGAGTCTTGGTTGATGAATTGATGTTCATTGGAGATGTAGACTGAGAGTTCTTCCTTGATGGTTTCTAGTAGCATGGCGAAAGAGTTGCGGTTAACGACACGCCATGTTTGTCTTGATGATCAAAGAAGAGGCTTCATTATTATTTGTATGCATACTTCATCTCCAATGACCGGGACATCATCTTGTAGTTGTTCATGGTCTTCTTGGGCTTTTGGGCGATAGTCAACCTTGATGATGATTGGTTGACACAAGGATGCATGCCATTCCATCCTTGTCCTTCTTTGCCGACATGCAAGATGGTGTCTTCGGAGTTGCTCATAGCTTGTCGCCTTAATCCACATCTTTGAGTGAGTTCAAGATGTTGATGCTTCTTGTGGTACTCTTGTCTTTTCTCTTTGTTCCATTCTTGAAGTGGCAAATTCGCGGTGATGCCGATCCACGAATAGGCAGATCATAAGCTCTTTCAATTCTTCCTTGAGCGATGGATGAATTGTGTCTTTTTTGTGTGAAGTTGTTGGAATTCATCATATGCCTTGCTTCATCTACGAAGTGTGTTCATCTCTTGACATGACTCACATGATGAAATTTGTCTTGTGATCTTTGCGTCTATGTTCGTCACTTGTGAGGTGATTTGAAATTCTTGTGACGATGACCTTTTCTCCAATCTACACATGGTTAGAAAATATATATGTATACGCAAACTGTGAGGTGGCGGGGTTCAATGTTGATGAATGTTGAATGTTGAGGGACCTGGGCTCTTGATGTCTCTTCTTTTCTTGTGGAAACTTGGGAAGGTCAAAGCGGCTTCTTTTGTCTCATCTATTCCACATAAAGGAACAAGGGTAATCCTACTAAAGCTAGTGGTACACTAAACTAGCGAGACATCAAGATCATTATCAAAAACTTAACTCCGATTGCTTCCTGACAACGGCGCCAAAAATGCTTGTTGGTATTTGTTAAGTGCACTAAAATAAGAAGGATTCAAGCGCTTACAGAACATACCATTGTAGCATTTTACGGGAGTAAACCGGTATCGTTATTTATATTTTACCACGGGAAGCAAGGGTTAAAAATCGGATAACTCACCATCATGTATCTACTAACTTAGTAAACCAACTAGACTAAAGCGGGGGTAAATGATATATATATGTAAGGTAATATAATAAAGCACACATGAGAATTCTATGATAAATGAGTAGCTAGCTAGGTGAGAGGACATGGAGAGATCAAAGTTCCTATATACTTCTCTATTACTTTGGTTCTATGATAATGAGGGGAATGGTTAGATATAGCGATCACACAATAGCACTTTGGAAGCGGCGGGTCCTTTCCAACTCTCGAAGAGAGCCCGGGTAAAAGAGTAGTTGGGAGAAGGGCGCGAGATCTCTACGAGACACCAACCCGAACGTGGTGGAATACAAAGGCACAGCCAGTGTCACCTCGGGGCTACCACAACTATCCGTGGGATTGGGCGCAACCTCGGGTAACCTATAGTCTAGACACCATGCCTACACTATCGATTACTACTCTAATTACATATGATAACTAGAGCACTCAATACGAAGATCCCACGCACAGAATGTAACAACTATACTAAGCATACATATGAAAGGCATAAAGTAGATAGAGAAGATAAATATATTGAAGCATAAGTCTTACAAGAGTAGATACAAAAGACATACCAAATCTCGAAGACTTCTCGGGAGAACCCGGAGCGTAGCTCCAGACTCTCCCCCTAACTCTCATCTAGATCTAATCCTACATTGGAGTGTCTAGCTCTAATTCTCTAGAGAAGAGAAGTCATCCATTCAAGGGATGCCTCTACAACTACGATCCCGGCGGGAGATAATGAATTAGGGTTTTTGGGATTGCCTCCTCAGGGGCCGGGGCCTGTTTATATAGCCCTCTAGGATGCACCACCGGCCCTCGGATCAAGCCGACCCTAAACGGACGATTATTATTCATCCTCAAAGGCGGTGGAACGAGGGGATCCGCGAGGCGTGCGGTGGTCCGAGGTCATGAGTCGGCCGACCAAGGGTGGGGTCGG